>JAOTQE010056523.1:0-19679 GCA_025631205.1 Nesometra sesokonis
AATATCATCCAATCAAATCAATTTTAAAAACTACAACTGCGCAAACTCAGTGTAGGCCATAATGCATTGCGAGTTCACTAACTGCCGGTGATTTTTTGACGTTTTCTCTTTTCCTCGTGTGGCACCCTGGTTGCGTCGTGGTGAAATCCTCGTATAAAACACCAAAAGCAAGATCAAGGTTGACCCCGTGTCAAAGGTAAAAAATCATCGCCTTTAGGTCAATTATCGGAATATTATCGGAGAATTTTATTACGTCATAATAGGTTAAACACCCGTTTCTTCAGCACTTTTATCGGATAATTTTTATCGGGATAATTTATCGGATAATTTTTTCCTGCGGAAACACGGCCTAAGATTTCATGTTCAAAGTTAGTGGGTTTTTCTTAGGGTAGGTTCAGATCACACTAAGATTTCATGTTCAAGGTTAGTGGGCTTATATTAGGGTACAATATAGGATCACATCACACATATACCCGTTTCACGCGTACAAAAATCTTTACCAAATGTAACAAAATATAACCAGGATATCTCCCGTTTTTTTCCTACCGAGATATCAACGCATTCACACGCGTAAGTAATGTTTAGTAATGCGAAGGTCATTCCTCCATGCTAGGACAAGCCTAGAGAGGCAGGCCATAAATGTATAGAGAAAACACGCCTTTACAACCAACTTCAGAACCAGGAAAAATATATTCACGGTAAATGTGAACTGGTTGTGGTACTAATTTTATAACTTTTCGTAGGTCTAGAGCATAGGCCCATTCGTTCATAAGCTTGGCGGGCCGGAGTTGGTTATCGCGGACTTCCAATCGTCTTTTAGAGCATTCACCATCACGGTTTAAAAACATTTTTTTAAGAAGAAATAATCGGGGAGTAAACTTTAATACTTCCAGATTTTATGCATGAATGATTTCTTTAAGTCTGTTTTTGAATCTTGCATATATATTTTATGATCTATTTGTTTATGATTTACAGTGCCAAAGCTAAACAACTGTCAGCTAAAACTTGCATTGTAAAATTGCCTTCAGTCTCTGTTTAAAAAAACAAAATAAACAATTAGACCAAATTTTAAAAAATATGTAATAAAGCGTCAATCCAGGAAGAGGAGTTTACATTTTTTCGTTCAGTTTTAATTTTATGGTCATCAAAATAGATTTACATCGTCTTTATACATTGCTTCACAGATTTATTTAGACAATAAAATTGTTGTATGATTTCCAACATAATAACAAATACTATACCTAAGAATACAAATTAGAATATAGATTTTACCAACAAATAAGGTAATTTGGAACCCAAACTTACAAATATATTTATTACAATGCATATTCTGATTTTGTTGACATTTTGAAATATTTTTAATAAAAAAAAAAAATCAGGCGGCTAAAAATTCAGGGAAAGGCAGTGGATGCTTAACAAGTATATTTTTTTATTTTGCCTTATTGTATTATACTTAAAATAAGTCAAACTTGCCAAATGTGGGATTGAAAAAATGTTTCATCCAGGGAAAAAATTTGACTTACAGATTGTTAGTGGCGTCAATCTGGCATAAAAGATAAATTTGACTTAATAATATATGCCTTACAGTATTGCCAGGGCCTCTAGGCGCTTCACAATTATTACCCCCAGTCACTGGGAACAAACACCTATGGAATACAATACATCCCATAATGTTGCTGTTTTCAGTGCATATGGCATTTGTACCTCCCAGGTACCCACTTATACTCTTGGGTGGAGAGATGCAACGTGGATTAAGTGTCTTGCCTAGAAAGACAAACAGCTGACTAAAGTGAGCCTCACACCACTGAACACGTGATTGGAAGTCCAAAACAAAACTGCTGCGCCAACTACTTCCATATTTAATGTGTATTGTTAAGTTACAACATTTCCTTTACAAGCCATATTTGTTTGGCTAAAAAATTAAATTGTGAGTATAGATTATTCTGTTGTTGAGTCAACATTGGTTATTTTTAAATTTGTTTTTTCAATACCACGCAGCAAGCTGTAGTATTTCTGTCGTTGTCATTAGAAATATCATCTTTCTAATTAGCTCACAGTTATTGTTTACCTTCTGTAGTTTAAAATATGATATGATACAATATCCTCATCGCCATCCATTAAGCATACTGTGCGCTAGTCTCCCAGCTGCCACATTTATCAAATATAAATTCTTGTGACTGGTTCATGAGTCTAGCATAATGTTCATATTTATGAGGTCAGAGGTCAGAAGAAATAGTGAAATTCTTGAAGAGAAGTTAGGAAAGCATTCCATTCTATGTCGAACGTGGCCTCAAAATCTTGGGCTTATTTTTTGGGGAGCGCTATTGTAATTCTTGGAACCATTTTTAATCGTGGTATGTCAATGGAGCATCAAGTACAAGACTCGTTAAATGCCATCTGGGCGGCCATTGCCGCATTGAACCGACGATTATCGTCCCTAGAGGATTTGCATACTAAATTGTCAGAAGAAACAAATGTAAGTTTTAATAAACAAACAATATAACTTTGTGATTCTCACATACTGTAAATTTTTATCAGTTAAAATAAACTTGTGTGTTTGTTTTGTTTATATAAATTTTTAGTATTAAATCCTGTTTAAAGTTTAGGTGATGAAATAAGTTAAATTTCAAGAGGTTTACATTTTCACTTCAGGGCTATAAAAATTGGTGGTCCTGAGCCAGGAACGGACTTATTTTTAGCTGGACGAGTAAAAAGTACAGAAGTAAACAATGTTTCTTAGCTGATATATATAAATTATGTTTTGGATAGCTATTTTGGCCCAATAATACCTTGGTTTAGCATAAAATGGTAACTTTTTGCACCTATGTATTTGAAAATGATTGTATTGTGAAATGATCTATTTACAATAATTACATTTAATTAAGTTCAATATGGTTCAAATTAAATAATTTACTGCCCATCCCTAATTGTCTAATTAACTAATTTCATTTAACTACAACTTAATTATATTTGAGAAAATTATGTAAGTCTTTATTGCCATATCAAAATCAAGTTTTTAAAATTATTTTTATATAGTAATATAAAAGTATTAATAGATTATGTAATATTTGAAAGACATCATAAGGAGTATGTTTATATGACTAACAATAATCATGCCATACCAGAGATTCCATTGATGGTGTGCTAAGTCTTATCAAGTGTCCTGTAAATTACGAAAGGATGAGTCAGTGATGTGATCTACCATGGACCACAATGCAACAGCATGTGTGGCGTATATCTATCATCACCACTATAGTATTGCTTTATGAAAGGTTAATATATACATATTTTATTATCATTGGTTTCTAAATTCAGAATGAAGATGATACGTTCGCAATGGAAAATATGAATGATGGTGGAGTGATGTAATGAAAAATAGAAGCTAAAAATAAGATAAAGAAAAGAAATAAAGTATGAAAGAAGATAGGTGGAGAATGAATTAAGAGATAATAATAAGACTATATTCCCATTTTAAAATTGTTATACTAACCAATTTTTGGACTAAATACATATTATCCATAACATTGTAAGAAGTAAATTCAATTATCCAAAAAATTGTACAAAATATCCAGACTATAGGAAATATTAATCCGAAAGGTCCACTAATCAACTTCAAGTAAGAAGTACATACAGTTGAACCTCCCTGTGCGGACACCTCTCGTAAGCGGACACCTCCCATAATGGACACTAATTCAAAGACCTGTTTGTTCTTCCTATCTAATCGGACGCGGACACTTTTTGTCTTAAAAATTTTCATTTTTTGTGTGTAAATTTACCTCCCGTAAGCAGACTTACCGGAAAATTTAGTGATTTTTTTGTACAACGAATATAAATTTTTATACAAAATGGTCCTTATACTGTAATGACTGAGAATCATATTACAGAAACAATCTTAAAAATAAAAAAAAAAATATTTAATAACATACAGAATGCAGTGTCTAGAAATTTGAGAGCCCATTTGTTCTGAGAAAGCCGTGAAATGTGAGACACAAGGTTGTATACATAATTTTACAACTTTGGCCCTCTATCGCTGGAAATTCTCGTAAGCGGACACCTCCCGTAAGCGGACACTTTTCCCGGACCTGATGGTGTCCGCTTACGGGAGGTTCAACTGTGCTCCAAGCATGAGATACATGCCATCGTGACAGAATGCAATACTTCAACATAAATTAAAACAATATTGTTAACAATAAGCATTTCATTTGGGGGCATAATTTATGTAGAAATATGATGATGATGTGTACCTCATTGCTTAGAGTATATATTTTCATAAAACTTAAATGCCTTAAGAAATTCTTTATTTCTACTTTAAGTCATTCTCTTGCTTTGCACTACTCATACATCTCAAAAATTTGGAAGATGGGATTTAGGAGGCCCAGCGTACATAAATTTATGGTTTGTGCAGGGGCATATCCAGCAATTGGGAAATGGGATTCTCAACCTGAATCGGATTTCAACAAGCCAAGCACGAGCACCACTCTTCGGAAGCAAAAAGCATTAAAATTAATTGCTCATCAAAAAATTTTTGCTCATCAAAATCCACCCCAGGTTTGAGCATTCCCCTTTGCCAATTTCTGGATACGCTTTTCCTCTGAAGGGAAATACTCTATATCAAATTATTCATTTTTTGTAAGTTTTTTGTTTTCAACCTCTGGAAGGAAGGTTTAGGGAGAACCCTAAGCAACACCTTGGATACACCACTGTTTGAATGCCCTTTAACTCAATGTATCTAGCGGATCAGCGTGGTAGCAGGCCTGTATTTAGGAATTTTAATGGGGAGGTTTGACTTGGGAATATATATGGAACTCCTTATTAAATCCCACATGTATAGCCAAACCTTGTTATAACATAGACCTACACCTTTTCCTGTGTAATACAGTGATAGGTCACAGTGCCTACGCATTGGGTCCGAACACCTTGGTCGTTGCGTCACAAATTAGCTTGCGCCTTGCTTACGCTAAGCTCCGTTTAAGCCATGAATCTGAACATAGCTACCATACCATAAAAGTAAATTGGACTAGTAGTTTCAGATGGACAGACAGACAGACATAATAGTAAATAGTAAAAAGATTGTTAAATGTTCATTTCAAAGACTTAATTAGATTCCTTTATTAAGTGTTTTGCTTCTCTAGTTTAAAAATAGTAAAATTCGTACTTAACTGGATTTAATTTGTGTTGAATTACATGCTTGACTGGGAACATGGCACAAGGGAATTCCGCCACATCTGTGCATGATTTTGCCCAATTCTTGTTATTAAGTGCTTTGTATTTCATTGGGGAAAACTACAGATGAAATGAAACAAAATGTGGAATTGATTGTAGATTATGTTTTTCTGTTAACTATAGGTGTTGATAACATTGTATAAATCTAGAACATGAAATAATGTCAATTTGCAATGAAAATAAAGAAATAATCAAAGGTTCGTAAAAGAAATGTTTTTATTGGGATGGGCTTTGTTTTTCAAGATGGAAATGCATAAATCAGTCTCCTGATTTCATCTTGTACATAAATGAAATATGTTTATTAATTAGACTATCATCACTTCATAATTTATTAAAACAAATTTGGTTTTTCCATCAAAATGTGGGGCATACCTCTAGGGCTCGAATTTAACGAAGGTACCAAGGGCATTTGCCTTCAGTGCCTTGAAAACAAGAGCGACCGCTCACCAGGTCCGCGCTTCCAAATCGACTTCGGGATGTAAATGCATTTTCAATTATTAATTACTATAGCACTATTAGACCACGTCGCATGATTTTACGTTTTAAGGTAGGAGATTTGCAGAGAAAATGTTTGAAAGCGCAAAATTAAGATAAAAAAATTTTAATAAATTGAATGTTCCTCCAAACAAAAATACAACAGTCACGGCCTACAGTGGTGGGAATCGATCCCACCTTCGCTTTTGTAGAACGGTCCGTTAAACGATGTCTTAACAACCGAGCTACTCATACGCTTGTTGAAATTAACCGTATTTTACACTACTTGACGAAATACGTTTTTGGTGTCGTGGGTGTAGGCGACTCCCTGGGGTTTAACTTAAAAAAAGAGCGATGAACGTTTGTTGGGAATGGGGTTTAATTTATGTGTACAAAATTTCAAGCATGTCCATTTAAAACTGGCGACGCTGGACGCTTTTAAAGTTAGGGTCGCAACAACACCTACAACAACAAGAACATAAGTGAGAACCTAAAAATGACTCTCATTAAGGCCACTTTGGCCTTGGTGTCCTTTTCTCTCAGTAAATATGTAGGGATGCAATTTGTAAAAATTGGCCTCTGGTGCCCTGTTTATGCCAGTTGTACCCTTCAAAATTAAGCCAAAAATAGCCTTACCCCTGCAAAGCCCAAATTTGATACCTGTACCCCTCAACAACAAAGGTCCCAAGTCTCCTGAAAATGGCGGGAGTTTCCTGATATTTTTTTTCATCTCCCGCCCTCTGAAAAACATACATTTTTCTCCTGAAAATTTTTAAGTATCTCCCAGAAATATACAGATTGGGTTTTGGCCTAGCCTAGGAACAAAATCAGTTGTTCCTTCAAAAAATACCAGCTCTGCTCAGTGTTAAATACAATTTATATACAATAATATAGATATTTTTACATATTGTTATGTACTTTTTTTGTGTTCTGTTTTTTTATTGTGACCCGTCGCACATTTGCATAATTACGCAAATTTGATCGAAAAAGCAGCCGACATAAAATCTCCTGATTTTTTTCAAACTTGGGACCTCTCCAACAATATGTGGGGAACACATCCTCGTCCCTCTCTACTTCTCAGCGGGTGTGCTCAGGAGAACTATAAGGAACCATACAGATACAGACAGATAAAGGTTTCTTTATTGTCCAAAATTGTGGAAATTACATTGCTATTCATGATTGTCTTAACTATTTTAATAGAAACCAGACTGCTGCAGGGACCGTGGTTCCTATCTAATTTCACACATTGATTTCATAAGTAGGGACAGTGTTTTTGACTGGGGAAATGGAGTTCAAAATATGGAAGTTGACAGAACATAATTTTTGATGCAATAAAACGAATTAGCGGTCTTACGGCTATAGATACTATAACATTTCAAATGAAAACACTGCTTAAATCTTATTGACAATAACAATTGAAGTATAATAACTGTTATTGTAGACTTTTGATATTACAAATATTTCCTGATGTCGAATCCGTAATTGTATTGACATTTGGATGAACTAAACCTGTCAAATTGGCTGAAAGATAACAAAACTAGTAAAGTGAGTTATTTATTTCTGGTTGGTATCGTTACCGTTGCGAAGCATATTATAACACTCTGTTGTCCTAGACAGGTCGTATTTTTATTAGAGGGAAGGAATTTATCACGTATCTGAAAAGTCTATAAATACTTTGGTAATTATGTATTTTCAAAAACTAGGACACAACTAGATTACCAATACTACAATTTTGTTATCATATCTTTGGAAAGTTAGGTTTTCCTGTTTACAAACTATTGTGGCTAGCATAACAGAATCACATACACCGTAACCTTGAAAAATGATACAAAGGTTCTTATTTTGTTAAATAGGAACCTAAAATATTCTGATATACTAATAAATATCAAAAAAAGAAAATTATGCTCAATGTTTCTATTTTCTAGTTATAATTACGCATTCCGGCTGGGTAAAACGAGATGGCCGTATGCACATACCATTCTCATTCTAACACTTCTAACAAACTAAACTGTTCCATAGGATTTTATTTTAATGACTGGGGTAAATAAATGAGAACTTTGTTTTTTAAGAGCATAAAGTAAACACTGTAAGAATTATACATTATTTTAATGACTACATACTTTTTGAAAATGTATTTACTAGTACCCTACTATAATTTTTACAAAATACACCACCTAGGCCTATCTTAATATGCAATATTGCAGAGTAAAAATACAAATTATTAATAGCAATTCTCATTAAATATTAAAGGCAGAGTTGTTATACTTAAAGAGCTGGTTGATAAAGTACACAGTCATTCCAAATGAATGATGATACAATGATGATGTAAAGATGGCCAGCATTCATAGTGGTGATGGTGATGATGCCTCGTTGAATATTCATTGAATTATTTATTGAATACTTGTGACTGTAATGGGATGTGTTCTATCAAAGAGTTAGAGAAAATCTGTATTTTCATATTATTAATGGTATAAATTTTTGAGATGTAACATTGTGACAGAAGACATGTTTAGCATAAAGTTAATTTGACAGGGCAGTGAGAAGATATCAGTGCAAAGAAAATTGCAAAGTGAAAATCCATGTATCATATTTTGTCTGTAATGTAAATATTCTGTTATTGATATTAATGAATTGAAAATTTTAATAAAAAGATAATTGAAGACATGTTTAGCATAAAATTAAATTGACAGGGCAAAGTATATCATCCATCTGCAAGGAAATTAATGATAACGAGACATTTGTGTACACTGGGCCTACGGTTTATAGTCCTTACCAAAAGGATTTGTTCCACTACATGAACCATGGTGTGAGCAGGCCTTGAATCAATGTTTTGATATTTAAATGTTTATATAATTGCCTTATGTTTTTAGTAGTGTAAATATTTTATTCTTAATAATAACAACTTTAAAAAAGTAAAAAAAAAAGATGAAAAAGAGAAATCATGACTAGTTTAGCATAAAGTTGTTGATAGGGCAGTGGAATGTTATCTATCTAAAGTAACAGAAATTGAATCTTGAAAAATATTAAAATGTTCGTATACCAAACTCTTTCTGTAGTATAAATATCTTGTTCATGACGGTGACTTTAAAGTTACAATGAACTAGGCCTGGCTGTTTTCGATCAAAAGACAAATAGGCCTAGAAGAATTTATTAATTCAATGATTAATAATGAATTTGAATGATTTTTGAGGATGAAGGCCTAAGTTTCGCAAGCCTTGATTGCACCTCCTAACCTATAGGCTAGAGCTTAAAGAAAATGTAGGCCTAGCCTAGGCCTAAGACATTTGCGTTTAAAATTTTATGTACAATATAGAACAAATATACATTGCCTAATTTTGAGTTTCTGGTTAAAACTATGGGACTCAGTACTTACAATTCACTATTCACTTCAGGGCTGTGCCCCTCAGTGAATAGTACTATTTGGAAGCACATTTGCCCATAGTTTTAACCAAGAACTCTCAAGGCAACATATATATTTGGTTATTATATTATTTTCCTATCTTATTTGTTGGCTCAGATAAGGAACTCTGGATGCACTCGACTGATTAATCTGTTATGTTTATTATTTTTTGTAATTGTTTTGTTTTTTATGAGTGAGCAGTTTTAGCTAAAGGCTCAATATGAGAGCTATTGAAAATAAGAAAACTTGTTTAACAAGTATAATTCAACTGTAAGTTTTATACTCTGTAGAACGGAGTCCAGTAGCCACTTTTTTCATCTTTGTTTTTCTTCTTGTGGATAAACCTTACAATATGTTGCATGAGTGACCACATACACTATATACATGTGCTGTACGGCTGTTCAACGTAGTATTGCTTGATTTGAGCTTGCTACTCTTATTTATTAAATCCAGAAGACTTAATGATTTGAAAATGCATGTACAGAGCCCAACAGATGATCTCTACACGCTAACATTAAATATTTCTTAGCGCATAGTGACCCAGTATTTTGCGCTTTACAAATATGCAACCTTTAACATTTAATCATGCACTGAATATATAGTTAGATTCTATTGCTACATAGCTAAGTCCTGCTCAGAATTTTGTTTAAAAAACCTCTCTACTATCATGTATACAAACAATTTAAAGTGATATAACAAATAGTTACTTTCATCTTGAAGTTGAATATTTGTTTATAGATTCATTATCTTCTACATGCTTTAATACGTCTTTTGTTATTTCTTTTAGAAAGGAAAAGAAGAACCTAAGGTAGCTGGAGGAGAAAATGGAATACAAGAGAATGCTGTAGGAGAAGTAGCAACAAAAGTAGAAAATGAACCAGTAGCATCTGGAGATGCCGGTGAAACACAGGTAAGGAAAGGATGGTGGAGGGAATAATTGGTATACAAGAGAATGCTGTATTTAGCAACAAAGGTAGAAGATGAACTGGTTGCATCTGGAGATGCCGGTGAAACACAGGTAAGAGAATGGCGGAGGAATAAATGGTATACAAGATAATGCTGTAGGAGAAGTAGCAACAAAGCTAGAAGATGAACCGGATGCATCTGGAGATGCCGGTGAAACACAGGTAAGAGAATGGCGGAGGAATAAATGGTATACAAGATAATACTGTAGGAGAAGTAGCAACAAAACTAGAAGATAAACTGGTTGCATCTGGAGATGCTGGTGAAACACAGGTAAGAAAGAATGGCGGAGGGAATAAATGGTATACAAGAGAATGCTATAGGAGAAGTAGCAACAAAGCTAGAAGATGAACCGGATACATCTGGAGATGCCGGTGAAACACGGGTAAGAAAGAATGGCGGAGGGAATAAATGGTATACAAGAGAATGCTATAGGAGAAGTAGAAACAAAGCTAGAAGATGGACCTGTTGCATCTCGAGGTGCCGGTTAAACACAGGTAAGGAAAGGATGGTGGAGAGAATAAATGGTATACAAGAGAATTCTGTAAGAGACAAAGAACATACACATAGTAAACCTGTTGTATCATGAGATGCTGGTGAAAGGTAAGGAAAGAAAATAAGAGAGGGGATTTATGGTATGCAAGAGAATAACTGTAGAAGAAGTAGCAATGAAGGTAGAAATGAACTGGTTGCATCTGGAGATGTAGCTGAAACAAAGGTAAGGAAAGGATAGTGGAGGAAATAAATAGTATACAAGTGAATGCTGTAAAAGAGGTGACAAAGAATGTACATAATGAACCAGTTGCATCATGAGATAATGGCAAAACACAAGGAAAGAAAATGGAAAGGGAAGAGGATATATGGTATACAAGAGAATACTGTAGAAGTGGCAGCAAAGGTAGAAAATGTACTAGTTGCATCTGGAGATGATACTGAAGCACAGGTAAATAAAGAGATAGAAAGTAAATGGTATAAAAGAGTATGCCATACAAGAGGTGACAAAGAACATACAATGTACTATTTGCATCATGAGATGCTCGTGAAACACAAGGAGGGATGAATATATAAATGAAGATAAATGGATAAGAGAATGCTGTAAGAGCAGTGAAAATAAAGGTAGAAAATGAACTAGTTGGCTCTGGAGAAGCTGCTGATGCACAAGAAGGAAAGAATTTAGGAAGGTGAGAGGAGGTAAATGGTATAAAAGAGTATGCCATAGAAGAGGTGACATAGAACTGAGATAGGGTGACTGGTACACAAGAGAAGCTGTATGAGAGGTCACAACGAAGGTATAGAGTGAACCTGTTGCATCCGGATACTGGTGAACAACAGAGTATGCAAAGTGATTAAGGATAAATGTGGAAGCAGTTGGCACAGCGGTCGCATTGGCGCAGCGGTGGTGTTTCGGACTTCCAATCACAAGGTTGGTGGTTCAAGGCTCACTCTGGTCAACTGTTTGTGTTCCTAGGCAAGACACCTGATCTACATTGCCTCTCTCCACCCAGGAGTATAAGTGGGTACCTGCGAGGTACAAATGCCATATGCACTGTTTACGGCTGCAACATTATGGAATGGATTGTATTCCATAGGTTTTTGTCCCAATGACTGTGGATAATGATTGTGAAGCGCTTAGAGGCCTTGGCAATAAGCGCTATATAAATGTCAAATATTATTAATAAATGGTATAAAGGAGAATGCCATAGGAGGGGTGACAAACAATGGACCAGGTGCATTTGGAGATGATGGTGGAAGGAAAGAATATAAGAAAGGGAGAAAATGGTATGTAAGAGAATGGCATAGGAGAGGTGACAAAAAAGGTAGAATATAAACCAGTTTCATCGTGAGGTGCTGGTGAAGCATGGGTAAGGAATGGCAGAGGAGAAGATATAAAGGAAAATGAAGAAAAAAATGGAGAGGTGATCATGAAGGTAGATAATGAACCAGTTGAATATGGAGATACTAATAATGCACAGGTAAGGAAATATATATGAAATGGAAAGGTTAAAGAATGCTATGCTGATTTCATAACTTTTTGTGCATTTCTTACAATTTCCGGGATTGTTTTTCATATTACTATTAAACAAATATGTGACCTTGATTTTTAAGATTGTGAGTCGGTCAAACTTGAGCAACCCAAAAGAGTTTTTGTAAGGCTTATTGAACAAACTGGATTGGTTTCTATAAGTGAGCTGAAGTTTACAACGTACTATAACGAGAGAGAGAGAGATAGGCGATAAATGGTATAAAAGTCAATCCTATAGGAAAGATGACAATGAAAGAGTGAATGTGTTTTATCAGGGTGCTGGTAAACAGCAGGTAAAGGAAGAATATATGAAAGTGGCACTGTAGCTTGGTGGTTAACATGCTTTGCTTCCAATCTTGAGATGCTGGGTTCGACCTGGCTGCACACTATGTTCTTTCCCATGACCTAACCAGCGCCACTCCAAGCCTCATAATGAGACTTTGTTTTAAAAGCATGATGTGGATCTCATTTTGTAAGTGACGTGAAAACTTGCTATTGGACGTTACACGAAAAAAAAACTGACATGTATAATTGGGAGTCAACTTGTCTCTGGCAACCTTTGTGACATCCTCAAAATGAGTTGAATGTTCCTTGGCAGCGAACGTAATAAATAATATAATATTCTGGATTTATACAGCGCCTAATGTTGTTGAACCTCTAAGCGCTGTGGACACATTCATATGATTTTCTACTCCCCTAAGGGTCCCGTCATGTCATACAGCAAGTAAAAATAATAATAATAATTATAAGATTTATATAGCGCCTTACACAATAAAGTCTCAAAGTGCTGTGGACCAGATGGTATACACATTCATAAGACTTAGCTGCCTGAAAGCGGGCGCTACATTCTTCTGTACACATAGCAGGTGATGTATTGATTAGTAAACCGGGGTAACCCCCTACTCATCTCGAAAGATGTACTGGGTTCTTTATAGTGTACATGAGCCATCTGTGTACACTACTGGCTTGCACTTGCAGCGTTCGTCTGTCCACAACGGGTATTGTATGAACCAGTACATCAGTAAATGTAGAGATTAAATCTGAAATGTATGATTTTTTTACTACAACCAAAAAAAAAATTGATGAAACATTCATATTATCATTTGATGAGTCATTGATTGCCTGTCTTATTACGCTTTTGATGATTCACTATCAATTCAAGATTAGCAAATAAAACCACTCAGTCAGTAATGGGCTAGACTATTGTTGTAAAATTAATTGGAATAGGGGATTTAATCTTTTTTCACTAAGATGTTCTATCAAAGTAAACTGGGTAAAAAGTAAACATTGATATTTTACCGTAAAAAAATATTATTATTATTGTCATCGTCATCGTCATCAGACAATAAAACTAATCATATAGGTGTTCTCCTTAACGGGTTTTATAGGAGGCATGTCAGCCACCAAGTTGTCACAAAATTCGAAAATTGAGTTAATATTGAAAGTATTGTACTTGTTTCAAGCTTTCAATAAACAAAATCAGACACCTATAACCGATGTTATGTAACAAAATAGACAAAAATTTCCTTTGTATTTGTTTATATTTTCTGTTGTTTATTTGCTTATTTATCGATACCTTCCTGTAGGACAACTTGGTGGGTTTGCCATGACTAGCCTCATATGTAATATTCTGACTTTTTATGATGACCTGTCTTTTATCGTATAATGATAAATTATCGATTTAGGATTAACAAATAAAACTAGCAGTTTTAGCTTCTCCTTTTATTGGTCTAAACTATTGCTGTGAAGTCAATCAAAATTGTGGATTTTAATCCTAGATCAATTCTTTAGTAAATTATTAAAGTAAAATATTATATTTTGATTTATTTGTTTGCAAAAGTATAAAGTCCCGTTCATTAAAACAAAACTGTGATCTTTTAAATTGAAATTATTTAAAATGTGGGATTTAATTTTGGATGAAATTGTACAATCCTAGTAAATTATGAAACAAAATTATTTGATTTATTTGTTGCAAATTTCAGTGCATAATATTTCATCAATTTGGGATAACGAAGAGATCCATTAAAATGTATACAAGAGTTTTCCATTACCAGTTGTATAGCAATTTTTCTGATTTTTGTCCAAAAAAGTCCATGTATGTTTTTACAACTTTTATTCTTTGAAGTCTGGTTTAATGGTGGCACTATAACTTATTGGTTAATAGTTGTTTTCAAATGCAAGCTCCCAAGTTTCTGTGTTCCTGTTTTTTTTCACAGGATACAGTTGTAGTAAAGTATTCTACAGTAGGTGATATTAATAATAATATTAATAACAATAGTAATATTTAATAATTATTATGAACATTTTAAAATAATGAAACCGCTGTAAACATACTTGATGCTCTCTAAATCAAATTGTCCAGAAAACCGAACAGTATTTTGGTTTGGAGGATGGTCGATTTTGAGAAGCATGGTCGGTTTTTGCAAAGTGGAAAAGATAATTCTTTCCAAATACATTGAATCATAGATGTATTATTTTAATGGCTAGGTTGTGAACTTCCATAGAATACATAGCCCCAAATAAAAGTGCAGTTCCATGGAAGCGCCACTATTGAAGGAAATCTCCAGAACCCAACCAATCAAATTGTGCTACGTTTTAACGCTGTTGCTACTTCGAAATTGCTCACTGAATCTTTTATAAAAGTTTCTGATTTATCAATAAATGGAAGTAAATTATTCCAAATACAAAACCAACTGACAACGTAAAATAACATTCATAAATAATTTTTTTGATAAAAGAATGTTAAATGTACAATAATTATAAAACAGTTATTATTATTATTTAACTTTGTTTTGTGACGAAGGCTGGCAATCATCAATATTAGGCACCTACATGGGATTGTAGTGTTAAATTCACAATCAAGCCATAAATAATAAATCTATGATTGAAATTCAACAAAAAAACTGTCAATATTTTTATCTGGCTAGTTTTCTTTTTCTAAATAAAATATCTGTGCCTTACAAGTACAGTACATTGAAATTCAACAAAAAAAATTTTGTTACCTTGTTGGTTTCTTTTTATAAGTAAAATCTGTGCAACAAGTCACCTAATTTATGTGTTGCATTATATAAAATTTTATTTTTAGAAATCATATTCATAATTAGCTGTCGTTAGTTGCAGTGTGTTTTGTAATTACAAGGTCATGTTAGAATGTTTACCTCATTACTCTAAGTACCAGTGAAGGTAATTTAAATTAATTACCTAAGTTCTGTTCTTTATATTATGATATGTCGTCGTTGCCAACAGATACTAAAATGAATGCAATTCTATTGATAAAGCATGGGTTGATTGATTGATTGCAATCAATCGATTGATGGATTTTGGGGTTTTTTGTGGTTTTTTTTTTTTTGAGTTTTGATTTTTATTGGAGGGTTCACTAATAGGCTGAAATTATTTTTTTTTTTATTGTACATCCAAAAGTGTAAACACCAAAAATAGGATGAAAATACATATTATAAATCCAATTTACAATAAAACCTAAAGATTAATAACTTCATCAATAAAATTAATAACATTATTTATAACCAACTCTTGTATAACACATTTGAATTTAGAAAAGCTAAAATGGAATATTTTTAAATAACAATTTTGAACAACATTATAATAAGCGGATGACAGTCTAAAAAAAAAATACCATTTTACAAACATTTTCATGTGAAAATTGTACATTTAAAATTGGTTTAAAACAAAGTCTACAAAAAGGGACATTAAACTAGAGAATAGAAACAAGATTGCAGGTGAACATAAAATTTAAACATTTATACAAAAGAAACTAAATTAATTTTCAGTTATCAATTATATCAGACCTTAATTTTCTGCATCGGAGCATTATAGAAAGTTTGTAAATGAGGAGGTGAATTATAATTTGGAAACAAAATTTGAAGATAATTATCAACTTTGATAACTAAAAACAGTTGATAGCATATCATATTTTTTTGAACAAAGTTCTAAAATTAGAAAAGATAATTATGAGAACGTAACCGTCCATTTCTGTGTTTGTTGAAGGTCATATTACAACCATTCAGGTCAGTTGATTGGGCTATCGAGTATCTTGTGTCATAGGTATTGCCCGTAGTACTGAAGCTAGAACCTGCTACAACCAAGACACTGTCTATGATGCTTTTGTAGCCTATCAAATATGCATACTATTTATTACTATCTTGTTTCATTAGCCTTCTCTTAGCCATATAAGGCATCTCAGTGACATATTGTTTAATACTTTTTAAACCTTTTCCTTGGTTCATAATTATAATAAATCGGTTAAATTTTAGTTTGTCTTAAAACAAAAAAAATGACAATCATTGTCGCCGTCTTCGTCGTAATCATCACTATCATTAACATCATCGTTGTCGTCGTCACTATCATCACTGTCGTAATCATAACTATCTTCATCATTGCTATCGTTGTCGTCATCTCCCTCACCGTCATCACTATGTCATTACTATTATCTTTGTCATCACTGTGTTTATGTCATCGTCATAACATCATCAACATCATTAACGTTTTCTATCATCATATCAACAGTAGTCGACCTTCTCATTTACACACCCCTTGGGCTAGAAGGTGTTTGTAAATGAGAAAGTTCATAAATGAGAAGTTTCATGAAAACTGGTCAAGTAAGGTTTCCAAAACACTTATGTGTGCTTATTTTGTGCTCTTGGTTGTTAAACAACGCTATGAACTAGGGGGAATAAAATATGAAAAACAAAAAAATATCAAAGATAAATTATTGAACAATTACATCAGTGGCCATTATTTTACGGACGTCATTGGCAGAATAGTGTTTGTAAAATAGAAGGTTTGTAAATGAGAAGTTCATAAATAAGAAGGTTGACTGTATATCATTGTCATCACTATCATCTTCATTACTATCTTCATCATTGCTATCAGTGTCAACACTGTGTCATCATTATTGTTATAATAATATCATCATGAGTGCTATCATGATCAATCACTATCATCATCATCATCATCATCATCACTATCATCGACACTATAATCATCCTCCATCATCATCAGTCACTACCATCATAGTCTCCACCACCAATTATGATTATCAACCTTGGACATTAAACTGGATAGCATCATCATCATCATCATCATCAATGTCATCATCATCAATGTCATCATCATCATCAGCAGCAGCAGGATCCAACAAAAGAGGGTGAGTGGGTGGGGAGTGGTTCCCATTCTGAGTTTGACAACCCAAAAAAAAGTTATTCCCCATTTGTACATCTATTTTTGATTTTTAGGGTGAATTTTAGACCTACGCTCTTAAAATAAGTGGGTACGGAAGTAAGTTTTGTTGATAATAGGGGAGAGGCCGCATGCCGGTTGTTTCCACCCCCCACATCCGCCCCTGATCATCATCATCATCTTCACCACCATCATCATCATTTGACTTGAAGGTAGCCCCTAGTTGGTTCCATCATCACTTTGTACTGTACAGCTTAATAAATAATTTTTGCAGCTTTTTGGATTGAACTTTTACTTTCAGCTGACCTTCAGATATTAATGTCATATCTTATCCACTAACATAATTGTTTAACTTATGCCCTTTAGATTTTATATGTGATACAAATCAAATTCCTTTGAGTGAATCTAACATAATTATATCTATTAAAATACATTAGGGTTTTTATTCTAGGCATTCATTAAAAAAATACCTATCACAGTTTTCTTAGCAGGATGTATAGTTAACTAGGACGGAATAAGTAGAGAGTTGCTAGGCTATATTATTATGATCTACTTCCTCTCGGAATTTTCAGCTTTTCCCCCTGCTGAGATCTGTCCAATTGCCTGCAAGTATTTCTCTAAAAAGTTTGTGGAAATTGAGACTTTATAAATGATTTTAAAGTAGAACTTAGTTTGAAAAATTCATATTGAGGATTATTTTGGAATTGGAGTTTGAAGAGGTTGGTTGATAAATAAGAAATGGAGGTAGGTAACCTAGTTATATTTAGAATTAAGTGTTAATCTATCAACATTTCCAATTTTTTTCAAGAAACTTGCATTCATCTCATAAATATTTTCTTGAGGAATGCAAAATCAATAGGGTTTAAAAACGTTTTTCTCTATCATTCGCACTTGTAAAATGCGGAATGGTGTATACACATAAGATCTGCAAAACATTGGCAGCATTTAAATCAAGACACATGTTCTATCAAATTTGTTCATTCTAGTTTTTTTCAATTTCTCTCATCTGTTAATTTTCCACCATGGAGCTCAGGTAAGCACACCTGCCTGGTGTATAATCTTTGTGAGCTGTTATCACACATATGATAAAATTATTGCTTAGGTCTGTCAGTCCTCCAGGAGCAAAGGCCACCTATACAGTCCGCCAGATTCCTCGGTCCTGGGCTGCTCTCTCTAATTGATTCCAGTTTTATCCCATCTTGCTGTCAGCCCCCAGGTCGCGTCAACAGGTGTTTCTTGAACGGCCCTTTTTTCGTGATAAAACTACAAAAAAAATAGTGAACGAGTTCTCTAGATGACTAGTGAACGAGAGAGTTGATGCGATACATGCACAAAGCTTCAATATGGCGTCATCACGTCACAGTATACATAAAAAACGTGCAAATGTGGAACTCCCTAAAGTGTGCAGTGCACCCCTTGTTGGTACTTCTTAAAAAGAACTATCAAACTTTTATGTAGGTTGTCACTCATCTAGGTAGTAAACAATTTTGTTTAAACTTAATAAAACTAGACTTCTGGACTTACTGTTTTGTTGATGGATACAGTTTCAAGTCTGATCTTGAACGCATCAACAAGCTGAATGGTGACTATTCTGGGATAGTTTATTGACCCATGACAACTCCTCAATAAAAATGTAATTTTGGCTAAAGAATCCAAATCATTTAAAGGGGAGTAGAGGAGGCAATATATGTCAAATGGGAGGAGCCAACTTTGAACAGAGTAGGGGGTCAGACAACCTGGAGGATCTATACATCTGCAGTTAAGAAGATCCCTAGACATCTCATAGTTTTTTCAACCATGTCGGGTCAGTAACCAATCTATGAATAGTCACCATTCGCCTTGATGAAGCGTCCGGAATCGGACGTGAGCCTATACCCTAAACAGAACTGTAAGTCTAGAAGTCTACTGACAGTAGTGTTATTATTAGTTTTTAAACAAAACTATCAACCTTCCTATTTTAGCTTCTCTCTCAAGTTTAATAGTTGATGCAATTGACAATTTTCTTTAATTTTTTTACTTTTTTTTGCTTATTTGTTGAATGAAGTTATCCTAAAAATTATAAGAAATACCCAAAGTTATCCTAAAAATTTTATGGAAATTAAACATGAATTTAAAATGGTCAAATCACAGAAACTTAAAAAAAAGAGTGGCTGCCTATAACATATTTAGCCGAACAATTGATCCAAATTGTAAAAAAAATTATGCTTGGGAAAACATCAATTTTGAAATATTTCTTTGAAATTTTCCATCCTTTATTTTTAAATCATTTTATCTTATTCTTGGGCAGAGACAGCATTCTAATCCTTTGCTGGTACTTGGTAATCTTAAAGATGTATTGTCACTTGAAAAATGACAAAAATTAGATTTTGAAAATAGCTTGCTTATCTTGAAGAAATACAT
>JAOTQE010056534.1:0-19673 GCA_025631205.1 Nesometra sesokonis
TTTATTATTATTATTATTATTATTATTATTTTTATTATTTTTATTATTATTATTATTTTTATTATTATTTTTATTATTATTATTATTGTTGTTATTATTTTAATTATTTTATTATTGTTATTGGTATTATTATTATCATGTTTATTATTATTATTAGAAATTTGAAATTTGTTCTAATGAACAACCAAATTTGTGTTTTTTCCTGATCCTGCTATCTTAAAAATGGTTTAACCTGTAGTTGGTTTTACAGTAAAACCATGTCCGGTCCAGAACTCCAACTAAAAATCACAACAAAATTGAGTTCACTGGTATTGGATAGTACCGACATCAAATTTGTATTAAAAAAAAATTGTATAATTAGTTATTCATTTCACCACTCAGCAGTGAGCGTGAGCTATGTTTCTCAGCTTGGTTCGTGTTCCTTCTCTCGGCGCAACACCAATTTCCATGTGCAATATGAAGGAAAAAAATATGTAAAAAAAGTATCAAACATTCTTTAATAATAATAGAAAAATTATAAAACTTTTCTTCTGGACTTACTCTGATCTAGTAGAGCTGGTTACGTATCACGACTCATCTGAGCCCCATCATCAGACCGAGTAATTGTCTGACCTATTGTTGACAGTGAACAGGTGGTGATGATGTCACGCGAAAGCCGCTTCGTAATATTCCAGATCGCCCGTCATAGGCCCTGGAAATGTGATGCCGGAATCCCCCTCCTCTGTTGAGGGAATGTTGCTCACAGCGGACGTAATTTGCCTCCTTTACACCTTTTCGGTCAACAATAGGTAAGACGATTACTTGGCCTGATGATGCGACTCGGATTAAGTTGTGATGCCAAGCCAGCTCTACTAGATCAGAGTATACAGTTCAGAAGAAAGTTTTATAATTATTATCTTTTATCACATTCCTGAATGATTCATAATATTCATAATTATATTCTTTAATAATAATAATTGTTAAAGTAAAGTCTGGTGCAAACTTGAGGAATTTTGCTCAAAGTACCATGCGAAAAATTTGATGCACACTGCGAGCCAAGTCCCATACATAACAGTTTGCTAAGCAAAATTTACTAAGTGTGTGCAGGCTTAATTGCGAGTTGTGTGGCCGAGCGGTTAAGGTAGGGAACCGTGAGCCATAGCAATAACAACAGCATGTGTTCGAGGCCGGCTCACACCATTAGTTCTGGTGGTGGAACAAGTCTTCCCAGATAAGGACTATAAATCGTAGGCCCAGTGTACACATACGGCTCATGTGCACTATATAGAACCCAGTACATCTTTCGAGACAAGTAGGGGGTTACCCCGGTGTACTGGTCCATACACAATCCCTGTCGTGGACAGAAGTATCGGTGCTGAGTAGCAGCTGCCAGGACATGACGTGACCTTTAGAGGCGTAGAAAGTCATAGGAATGTGTTAACATCTGGTCCACAGCGCCTTGAGACTACGGTGTAAGGCGCTATATAAATCTAATTACATTACAATTACACATTGCTAAAGAGTATTAAAGTAAATCCATTGTCCAAGCCTGAAGGCTCATATGGCTGGAGCTTATTTCCAGTTTCAGTAGCGTGAAGTGGATGAGAGTATGATAGTCCCCCTGGATTGGACGCTAGTCTATCGCAGGTTACTTCCCAGCAATTTGCCTGTACCCATCATACAACTGGGTAGACTGAAGCAATGTGAGTAAAGCGCGTTGCAAAAGTGCACAACCAACTGGCGTGAGTGAGTCTCGGAGTCTCGAACCACCGACCTCTCGATTGGGATTCTGAACCACAACTGCTGCACCAACTGCTCCCACAATTGATAAAGTGTGCTATATAAATATCAGAAAGTGCTGACGTTGAGGACACGGGCGTCTTATTCTTATTATTTTTTATTATTCATTTTCAGGTGCTGCAGTTTGGTCGTATCGATGGAAATGCTTACACGTTAGATTTCCAGTACCCATTCTCGTCAATACAAGCATTCGCAGTTGCCTTGGCCAACATTACACAAAGATTGAAATAACGCCACGTTAAATACAGTACAGGGTTATAGCTAGTGGAAATTAGGAACAAGCTGACTGATACTGAATTTAGAAACCGCCCTCTTATATATATGCTTGCCAAACTTAAATTCTTGGAAACCTTCATCACTATAATTAGTCTAATGCAATTTGTTGTTAAACTAGGATCATTTTATAGACCATAGGTTACCACAGGGTAGTAGTAAAGAACATGTATCATATGCCAGTAATTTGTAGTTTCTTGCCTATTAATAATAACATTGAGCTTTTAATTTGCAATGATGTGGAACGTGAGATGTGCATAGGAAATAGACATGCTCAGCTTTGACTGTCATTTTGTGTGTTCCACATTCTATGTTAATCGATTTCAGTACAGACGACGTGCACATTGGACGTGGCAAAATGTTTATAAATTCAGAGAAGTTCATTTTAAATTATCTTCCACAATTAATGCAGGAAATTTATGGTGTTAGATGGTATTAAACTGCGTTGTGGCTTGAAATTACTTGCCAACCATCCTAAATAGGCCCAAATGGTGACAACACAAGACATATAGTTTTGTCATGCACAGTGGTGTTAGGATGATGTCCGTACATTCCACATTGTCGCAAATCGAAAGCTCTCAATTAAATGGATTCCAAAGCTATTTATTTTTTGGCAAAATTTGACAATTTTCAACTTTCTTTTTCTAGGCACTGTTTGTTTCATTTTTTAGTTTTTAATAATAAATAACATGAATGAATGACTTAAATTAATTTATTATCATTAGACCTAACATTTTTGAAAATATGTTTAAAAATTTAGGGTATGGACTAAAGTGACAATGAATTACCACTTGACAGTTATTCAAAGAAAATCAGAACTTTTTTATTACACAGATATTGTCTGCTTAGAGGGTGATAGAACATTTGACATCCTGAGGGAATTATATTTTTCTCAAAGGAGAGTATAATCCTGTGAGAAAAATACAAAGTACAGGGGGATGTCAAATTTTATATTATGATAGAAAAGGGCTCGCAGAACTGGTTTCCCGATGGCCCAAGGCAACCACAAATTTATGAGGGCAACCAAAAATTGTTAGGGTGTGTCCCGACGGGCAATCATTTTTTTTTGGCTCATGCTAACCGATCAAGTTGCCATGGCCCGAGTAAACAAATTAGGAGCTTTGACTAGACCAAGCACAAGAAGAAGATAAAACAGTACTTCTATGAACAGATGTCTTCTCGTGAAGCCAGAACACTATTGTCCAGACCCAATACAGTTCTAACCATTGCAAATTTTCTATATAGCAAAATTTTAATTATTATAGCTAATGTTTTTTTTTAAGTTGGAAGGCAACTATAAACCTGCGAGGGCAACTGAATTTTAAACCTTGGTTGCCCGATGGCAACCAAATATTACAAAATTCTGCGAGGTCTGATCTGTTATATTACAGTTCAGCGTACAATCCACCGTTTGCGCTCGTTACCTCGGCATAGAATGAAGTGCATTGAGCTCCAGTGCTGTTGAATTTTTTTTTTTAGTATTTGACTATTTCATGGCCTTACAAATTCACAATTCACTGAGCAAAATAATAGATGAATTCACAACAAATTTGCTTACACCGAGAATCCTTTTCGTCAACAAGCTTGTCCAATTTGTCTTCGCCGAGAGATTTAAATATATTCAAAGTCCCCATTTTTTACAATTTCTGAGTAATTGATCGTCTTCGCTTAACCGGGCACATAGTCTTGGTTCAAGACGGTGATTCGGTTTAATTCGTGAAAACCCATTGCGTTCCATATCATGTGGGTCGTCATACCTTTCTGATGTTTAAATCAATATTAACAACAAACCTCACACCACTAAAACTTTATCATCTGTTGGTGGCGCACTTTATTAAACACTTAAATATAATATACAGACTTGGAGCAAGTCTACCGGGCACAGTGCGGTATAATATCATGTAATGTCAGAGACCGGTGACTATTCAACTTTTTTCCTTTAGGGTGTATAATGTTATTGATCCTTGCAGCACTATAGTAACATGGTGCCATTCTGACCAATAATCTACAAGTATTTACATAGGCAATGAAATATAGTCATGTTGATACGTGGGATTCTTTAGTAAAACACGATTTAACGCATTTCTTGAAGAGCTATTTTTAAATTAATAATTGGGCTCAAATAATTTTTTTTTATTTTGAACAAAACTTTTTTCTTAGGGCCGAGAAGGGTGGAATACAAAGTGATTGTTTTTTTTTAAAGACTTATTGGGTGACAAGCAAAAAGTGGTAGGATTTACAGACTTTACTGTTACACTGTGGTATCCTGTGATGTTTATTAAGACTGGCTAATTATTATTGTATTCATAGACTGGTAATTAGAAAATTGTATTCATTCTGTTATTTATTAAGTTTATAATTTGTAAATTGCAAATTTAACAAATTGGTCAAATATGCATTAGAACTTAAAATAAATTTAATTTAATCTTTATATTTTGTAATTTTTGATGATTGAAGATGAGTATTTGCGACACTTTACTTAATTTTATTTTTTACCCAAATTTATGTAAATAAATTTGAGCTATGTATATAGGTGTGGGTTTTTGAACACAAGTTTCTCAGGCACAAACCTGTTGAACAACCAATGTCCTGATATCCCTCCCCCCCACATCCCCTCCCCACATATCATGTTCTCAACCCTTGCAACATTATTACAAAAAGCAAAAGCAAAAGATCCACTAATTAACTTGAAATAGGAAACTATAATACATATTCCAAGCAACAAAATACTACATGTCATTGTTAAGATTTAATATTTCGACATAACTTGTGTCATCATTTCTCGTACATGATGTACTGTATTTATGTAGATCGTAGTTATCAGATATGAAATATATATTTTTATATGTTTAGAATGTGATGTTTTAATATGAACTTAAACTGTATAACTGTGTAGGATATTTAATGTAATATACATACTAGCATGAATAAGCACCATTTTACTTAAAATGTGCAATTTTATTTACAGGGGATTTTAAAAAGTTGAAATTTAAAGACCCATTCCTTCCAAATTCCGAAGAAATTAAAGCATTTTAAGCTTAAATAATAATAATTATAATTATAAGATTTATATAGCACAATAAAGTATCATGGCACTGTGCACCAGATGGTACACGTTCATAAGACTGTCTACGCCCCATAGGGTCCTGTCATGTCTTAGCTGCCCGAAAGCGGGCGCTCCATTCTTCTGTCCACATAGCAGGAGATGTATGGACCAACCCCCTACTCATCTCGAAAGATGTACTGGGTTTTTTATAGTGCACATGAGCCCTTTGTGTACACTGGGCTTACGGTTTATTGTCCTTATCCGAGAAGACTAGATTGAATATACTGTATTCAAATTTATAGATATAATACTGATCTGCCATATGAATGTCATTTTACTTTTTAGCATAACAAAATACGAAATAAGAACAGAATTTGATATTTTAGGAGGATCCTAAAAACAAAGCAGAAGAATCTGTATTAACTTTGCTTCTGTGAACAGTCTAAATGTAGTAACGAACGGTGAGCTATATGCACGTGTATCACGTGCAGAGATGTCACTTACTGTAGAGAGAATGGCCTGGGCGTCATTCACACAGATACGATCTACAGCCTGCTACCTTAGCAATGTGGAATTATCGAAACAATCATTTTAGTTTATTTATTTTATTCAATTTCCAGGTACACCATCAAATGATAAGAACGAAAAAATAATAAACATTAAGAACAAAACTTGGATAAGACAATCGGCATTACCCTGAGGATTGCCAAAAGTATCAAGGTGGCTCTCCATAATGTTGATGTCCAAACCCGAATAAAAATAACATTGATTAAAACTCCTTATTACAAGTTAAACTATTTAAAATTACTTATTATAAATGGTTAAAACTTGAAATAAAACTTAATAACAAAATATAGACGATGCAATTAGTAGTGTATAAAAATCAAAGTGATCGTATCGAAGCACGAAGAAACTGGTAAAAGAAATTTAATTTTTTTTTGTTGATTTTGGAAGGAATGTCTCTTTAAGGCCTGTTTTTCTGTAGATCATTATTCGAAAAAATGCTGTTTTGAATCGCCATTAAAAGGTTGAAAAACTAGCATTGGACCTTTGACCTATACTATGCTGTGTACAATCAAATTTGAACTTTCTAACTACAATTTATATTAGTTAATTGTATATATTATTATATCCTGAATCAACTTGCAATTTCTGAAAACATAAAAGAATTAACAAATTGTGTGTTTGTTTTGCTAGGTATAAAACCTGTAAATTCATGCACCCAGGTCATTTTATCATTGGGATTAACATCGAAAGTAACCACTTTTCATGTCAATTATTTTGTAAATCTTTTTAGGAGTGATTCAAAACGCCATTTTAGATCAGTGTTTTTGGGATTTAAAATCGAGAAAACAACTGGTCCAACAGGCATGTAAGCAAATAATTGATGTTTATGGGTGCTTAGCTAGGCGTGTATTCATGGGCATATGATATGCATGTTGATATAATGTCATTGAATATGACGTCATAAAGAGAATATTGATCTTAATAATTTATTTTATAATCAATCGACACATTGTATACTTGGTATAGTTTTTGTACAAAAGATACTCTTTATATTATTAATAATTTTTTGAAAGTTTATTGTAGTGAGATTAAGTCCTGTGTGGTACCACTAAATGTCTGCATCATTTATTTTATTGTGTCATTGCACCATTATTTTTTGTCAAAACGTAGAAAATTTATATTTTAAGCCAGTGCGCACTTGAGGAATTTTGATCAACAAAGTACCTTGCATGGGACTTTGCTTACAGTCTGAGCAAATTGCCTTGCGAGGCAGTGAAGAAAATATCTATTGTGTTTGATCATTTTTGTTATTCGTGGTCACTTTGCTTGCAGTGTTCGCTAAAGTTAAGCAAAATGCTTGCTAATTACTGCAACTGCACATTCAAATATTAACTTGAGTGAACTGAAACAATCTGATTCTACTACCTTCACCAGATTGTGAAAACCTGAGCGTGCAAAGAATGTTTTATGTTCTTTAGAATTTCGCTTGGAGTGTCTGGAAAAAAGGTGACTCTGAGCAAAGTGTGCTGCATGGCCATTTTCTGAACAAAATTCCTGAAGTGTACGCTGCGCTTGAAATTTAAAAAAGTTCTCGGAGGCTTGATAGCTCCGATGATGCGGTCACTGACTACAAATTTTTAAAACTGCTCACCTGTGGAAAGAGATGCATTACCAAAAAAAGTTGCACCAGTTATCTGATTAATCAGATGGGTACATATACAGCTCATCATCAGGGCGAAAAAATTGGATTAAGTGTATTCAAAGTTAACTATATAACTTGATGACGTAATGGACATATTAAATCAATGTATAAATTTTAAAATTATTGATCAATTTTAATATCTTTGTTTTACATTGTTCCCTATGGTTAATTCATTATACAGAGAATAATTGAGTTGTAACCATAATAGAATACTTCAGGAGGAACAAAGAAAATTCAGTTAAAAGTACCACCACCTAGAAAAAATTGTCTTTGATTCTTAGCTCAGTTTATTTATCACTGTAATATTTTACATATACAGTAATTTTCCTTGAGATACAGTTGGTTTTATTAGGAAGCATAGATTCACACTGTCAATAAGAGAATTTTGTTTGGTCGTCTGTATAATGCACTATGGGTGGTATTTTAGACCATTGCCATGACCTGCTACAACTTGAAAGGGTTAATTAAAGATCAATTAAGAAAACAGTTTTATGAATGGAAGTTAAGGTAAATGTAGTTAACACTGAACATTTGGATGAATTGTTATGAACTCATACTAGATATCACCATTGGATGGTGCGGTGCTATGATAGCTGGAATTCAGAGGCGGATCCAGGATCCACCGAAAAAGAGGAGGGGGCACACTTTCCAGTTCCACGTGGGCATGGTTGCCTATTCTTTCTTTCTTCCCCATTTTGGTGCTCCAGTACCCTATTTTGGCCTTATTTTGGGTTTTTATGGTAAATTTCTGACCCGGAGCACCTAATATAAGGAGGGCGCAACTACGTTTTGCCGATAATAGAGGTATGCCCGCAGGTTTCCCCCCCCCCCCCACAATCATAGGACAACAGTCACAAGACCATCTTCATAGCTGTGGTGTATATAATGGTGACAAGGTAGACATAGGTAGTTAACAGGATTAACACTGTAATAACCACCATACACCAACCTTGCTACCTATCTATAATATCCCATTATAACCAAGATATATAAATCTCTCAATTAAACTCCCAAGGGAGCCTACCAAGGATATGGTCAACAATAACCCTATAATAGGAAAATACAGCCATTAACAGACCTTTAGACTAATTAGAACTGACAACATTGCAATCAATTTTTTTATTGAGCTTGAGGTATCAATAACATCAACAAATATACTACCTATTTACTAGGTAGTATATTTGGTGATGTTATTATTATTACTGTGATTCTAGGTAGATTTTTCTAGTAATTTAACATGGTAGACCCACCTTGTTTGAGGGTGTTTTTTTTTCAAAGGGAAATCATACCTTTTGTGGAATCAATGATGGTAAATGCTAATAAACCTCACTTCCATCATTGATACTATGTTGTGATTGTCCCTGATCCAACTGCAACAAATCAACACACGTAGTTCTGTCATGCACAGTAATGTTGCCAGGAGTTAAGTATGTTCTATGTTGTTGAATTTCAAAAGCTCTCCATTGTTAAGGTGCTCCTTGGATGAGATAAAAATATAAAATTTTATGATGCCTATGTTTTATTGTAAATTTAATCCACATTCGCAATGGAATTGTTTTGGTAAAACGGACCTGTTGGATAGTTTTACCATAATTGGTCTATTGCAAACAGAACATGAAGTTTACCTTAACTGGAAATTTAACCGAACGGTGCAGTTAGTTTAAATCCAGTGCGATTGTGGCTTCATGAACCTTTGCTTCAATGCTTTTTCATGGGATACTTATATTACTAAACACCACAGTATACCTGCCAACTTTTTGGGAGCCCAGTGTTCCAGGTACCCATTTCTAATCTAAATTTGACAAGCAAAAAAACACAAGAAAAGAAAGAAAAACATTTACTCTATTTTATGTCTTGTTTACCGTGTATGGACAACTTGCATGTATGTTATAGTTTTTTTGTAGTTTTCATGTTTTTAATGAAAATTTAAACGTTTATGACAATTTTGTCTCATTTTGGGGGTTTCTGAAGTTCATAGACCAAATATTACTTACTTTTAAAGATGTGCTGTCGCTTGCAAAATAACAAAATATGGATTTTGTAAATAACTTGCTTATGTTGGAGAAATATATAAATTATGATCATTCCACTAAAAAATAGAATGTTCTAAAAATAAGCAAAAATCCATCAAAAGTCTGCAACCTCTATAATTTTGGTCATTTTCAGTGCAAAAATCTTATTAAATAATTTTTAAATAGACTAATTTGAATTCTCAAGGTTTCGCAGCTTCATGAAATACGAAAACGGATACGTCATAAGTGCTTGTAACATTTGAATAGAACACCTTGGATATCTGTCACTTTTGGTAAAAATTTTAAGATGATCATCAACGATTCGTAGGTGGAAAATTTGATATATTTTTAAACACTTTTAGCAACTTTAAAAAATGGAAGTGTGACGTATCCGTTTTCGTTTTCGTTTTTCGTAAGTTTGCGAAACCTCACTATTAACTTTAATGTTACTTTAATGTGATCAGGTTATTTTCAAAATTGTTTTGACTTTTTGGCCATGGACATTTCTAGTTACAATACCTCTTTAAATAATTCGTGTCATCCATGAGGAAATGTGATATATGCATGAGACATTCAAAATTGGTCCCCAGAGGCAGATTCAGACTTTTGGAAAAGTTGGGGGGGGGGAAAAGAGGGGCCTGTAGAGTGTCAAAATTTTAGATTTTAGGGGGTCCGGGGCAGCATGCTCCCCGGGAAATTTTGGTCTTTAGATGTCCGGAAATCAATCAATTCTTGCTGAATATTTTCGTTTTAGAGACAATGATAATAATATTGATATATTTTACTTTCTGAAAGGGGGGGCCTTCCCTAAATCCGCCCCTGGTCCCCATTTGTGAGTCGCGCGCACATGAGAGTTGGGAGGTATACCACAGTAGTACCACAGTTTATAGACTGGTATCTCTGTGGTGTTTAGTAGTAAAGTGTTGTTGTAAAGTACATAAATTCTAAGCAGGGTAGTGGGTCTAGTTGCTTGTATGATAATAAATTGATTATGTAAGTTATTTCAGCTGTTGACAATACCACAGAATCATATGCATTTATCCATTTTATCGGAGTATTGTAAAGCAGGGATCTCTAAAAGATCCCAGGTAAAAAAGTATGAGGCAAAACAGTGCCTAAAAAGACAAGTTCATTGGATGAAAGACAGTTATCATTTACAGATTTTACAACAAATAAATCACTTTATTTATCATTAGGCATATAAAATCTCTTTGTTTTTTCTAAGAACAACATTTTTTAAAATTTTTGGATTGGTCTGAATATTTTTTTAGGCAACAAACCACCAGTAGGTTGTATGCACACTGTACCCACAGTACCATGAGAGGTTGTTTACTCCTTGTGGTGTTTAGTAGCATGGATACAGCCGGAGCCTACTAAAAAGAAATCTCACACTTCACCGTAGTAATGTACATAAAAATTCTTAATGATAATAAGTTTTAAATTTCAAAGTTTGAATTCTTTAAGAAATTGTTGAAAATGCTATATTAATACAGTACTACTCAAATGAGTCTATGATGTAAGCAATCATTTAATGTAGGCCATGACGTATTCATCCATGTTTTCATTTGTTTGTTCTATCAACTATGAAACGTCAAATCCATTGAGCAGTGTGAAATCCAGCATTGATGTAGATTTTTCAATATGATAATTTCTCAAAGAATTTAATATTTAAAATATTATCATTATTATACAATTTGACATAGGTAAATATTCTCCAGTGGTGAGATGGCATTTAGTAAGACTGCAATGATGGAGCATTGCAATTCATGTGGAATAATTGAAATGCCACACTAAACTTACAAGATGACATGTGTATGAGGGATAATGTAATTCTACTGTAAGTCTACTTAATGTGTTTCATACCAATAAATTAACCTAAACTCTGTATACATTGGTTTACAAGATTGATTATTTACCGTTTTATGTTCTTCTACTAATTAAAGCTCAACAATTGATTGAGAAGGAAATAACGAACAGTCGGAAAAAGACCACGCCACAACAAGACTTGGACTGGTAATTTCAGATTACAAGTCAAAGGTCTTACCCGCTAATAAATAGATAATAGAAATAAAGAAATTTGGAAATTTGTTTAAAAATATATAAAAGATTGATTGTCAACAAGTTGAATTTTAGAAAATTACAAATTAAAACAAATTTCGATAGGAGCACAGAACTGGAGCCCATCGAGATAGGAGTACCTGTTTACTTGTATGTGCAATGTACCATTTTTTTCAATGTATTCCAAAAAACGAAACAAAACTATCATTTATCTAAGTGGCATTCATAATATGCCTAAAAAATATTTTCTGTCCTCTTATGCCAACCTATGAAAAAAAAAGTTCCATCCAAATGGATTTTTAAAATTTCCTTGAAATGCTACACTAAACTTACAAGCTGACATGTGTATGAGGCAGTTGGTCTCTATATAATGTAATTGTCTACTTAATATGTTTCATACCAATAAATTAGCCTAAACTCTGTATACATTGGTTTACAAGATTATTTATTTATAGTTTTATGTTCTACTAATTAAAGCTCAACAATTGATATAGAAGGAAATAACGAACAGTCGAAAAAAGGCTAGACCACAACGGGACTTGGACTAATAATTTTTTGTATGTACAATGTACTGTACCATTTTTTTTTAAAATAAAGTTCCAAAGTAAAAAAACAAAACTACTTTTTATCTAAATGATATTCATAATTTGCCGAAAATACACTTCTTTTACCCATGGGCAGCTGAAGAGGGGGATGGGAGATGCGTCCCCAGTGCAAGTAAAAAATCATTTCCCCCAGAGGTGTAAAGCAGTAAATGCCGACTGAAAACTACCTTCAGAGACAAGGATACCACAAATTTACAGGCAATAACCTTTTTTTTTTCGCTTATCAAATTCTAATCGTACTGGTGTAGCCGAGCAAAATTTAACCTTATTCCACCTGATCCAGAAACGTTCCGCTGCCTCTGCTTTTACCCTCCTCTGCGAGCTATGGAAAAAAGGTTCCATTCAAATGGATTTTTTAAAATATTTTTTAGTCCAATTAATAACTTATATAATCTATAATTATAACTCCAAATCAAAATAATCAGATGTAGGGTAAGTAGTTGCTTGAATACCTGTAAGGCTGTAATCGGGCACGGATCCAAGGTGGGGGAAATTAGCACGAAATTTAGCACTGGGCCCCCCTCTATCTGGCATCGTGACCCCTCTACCCAGCTCTGGAAATGGTACATAAAGTAATGAGAAATTCACAGTAAAATTTTATGAAAAAATGGTAGGCCACTACACATGGAGTAAAAAGATTTTGCCATTCAATATTTGTATATTATATACCACATTAGTGGATTCTTGCCATCTGAATCACAACAACCAGTCAGTAGTTTCAACCATGCCCTGCTAGGTATTCAATAGTTTTGTTTTTTCTATTTTTTCTGGAACAAAAACAGTGTACTGTAGAGAATTACATTGTAAGCCAAGTTTTTTTGCATATCCTTGCGAAAAATGTTTTTTTTTTTTTTGTGGAATTGAATGATGCAAGTCATCCTTTTCATTCCAATATTGTTGGCTGGTATTTGAACATAGTGGTAGGCGGAGACCAACAAAGTGCACCACTGAACACATCATCTCTTCCTCCTCCCTAGGGGTACAGGGCATTGCAATATGAAGCACCAAAGTTTATTATAGTACATTATAAAGTCATACTATAATTCAAGCAACGTTTTTCTATTCTATTCTTCCCAGGTCCGATTTCCATCAAACTTGGTGAATGGATGCAGGTTCACTGCAGAATTGACCTTGAGGGGTTAATTTTTGGAAAGGTCACTGGTGTTAAAGGTCAAATAACTGTTTTTCGCTACTCCTTGGTCCCACCATGGAGGTATAAACCTCCATGGTCCCACCTTGACCAAACTTGGTGGAAGCATGTAGGTTCAGACCAGAATTGCCGATGATGGTCACAGGTTAATGTTACAAGAACAGGGCCAAAGGTCAAGGTTACGGGACGGGTAATTTGACTAATTTAATTTGAGCATGCAGTATGTAGCTCTATTCCTTACCATTCAATGTTTTGGTTTTTTTTCGTGCACTGAATATGTTCTGTTCCACGAAACAAAACAAGTCAGAATGAGCCTTTGGGTAGTATAGGATGAACAAAGGTACCTAGTATCTTGTACCGTTTTTGCATGCAGTGGAAATTCAGCATTAATAAGATTAACTCCATTGTCCAAGCCTGAAGGCTCATAGGGCTGAAGCTTATTTCCAGTTTCTGTAGCGTGAAGCGGATGATAGCATGATACTTCCCCTGGATGGTAATTGTTGACGCTAGTCCATCGCAGGTTACTTCCCAGCAATTTTACCAGTACCAATCGTACAGCTGGGTAGACTGAAGCAATGTGAGCAAAGTATGTTGCTCAGGTGCACAAGCAACTGGCGTGAGTGAGTCTCGAACCACCAACCTCTCGATTGGGATTCTGAACTGCAACCGCTGCGCCAACTGCTCCCACAATTATTAGATTATCTCTTTAGAAAACCTTCTACACTTCAGCACATCCATCTTTCTCCCATCAGTTATTATCAGGGGCGGATCCAGGATCCACCGAAAGGAGGGGCGTGGTTCGGGTGGGCGTGGTTGCCCATTTTCTTCAAAATTGTGCAAAAAAATGTATTTTTTGGATGCAAAAGGCCAGGGTCCGTTGGCCCCCCCCCCCCTTGGATCCGCGCCTGATTATTGACAAATAATTTAGATACTAGACATAACATTTAAGTACTTTATTTTCAACTCAAACTCATTAAATAATATACTGTATAAGTTACTGAAATCTGACCCTGGATTTATCATCAATCTCAGTTTACAAATTGTCTTAAGTCAAAAACATTACAATGACTGAAGAAAATTACTGAACCACTAATGTTTTTTGCTCTTAGCTTCATCTAAAACAGTGTCTTCCATTAGTTCACTTCTATGCTTATAGACCCATATTGGCTACACATTTTATATATATAATGTGGATCCCACTGCATTGATATATCAGTACATTTGTAATTCAGACCCCCCTCCCCCACCCTCAATAACAAATGAATAATTTAAATGCAATGCCTGCAATATATATATACCTCTTTGGGTTACAGCTTTTTACTATAATTTGCAAACTCAATATATGCAGTGTTCTAAATCCATTCATATTATCTGGAAGCAAAAGCAATGTTTTTTTTCACAGGCAGTCCAAGAGATGTCGTATGTGAGCAACTAACAAAAAAAATCTGTTAACTTAATTGCATCTTCACTAAATACACAAATTAATTAATTTCCATACAGTATATACAACCATATATGTTATGCAAAAGTAGAAAACCCCCTCAAAAACAACATATTCTAGCCCATTTACTGGTAAAATGAATCAACAATTACCACAACCTCAAAGGTCTCAACTTGGGCCTAAGTGTTCTACCACAAAGTCGGCGGAAGCGGTCTGGCTGGTCAGGCGTTTGCCGGACCACTTTTTGACAAATTGGAAAAAAACATGGACTCTCCAACTTTGCATGATCACTTTTATAATGCTCTGCCGGCCCTGTACCAGTCAACACTGTTGTATAGATATATCATTTTATTTGAGCTTCGTTTAGGAATGTTTTTTTAAAATGCATACTACAGTATTCTTACATTTTTAAGGAGTTTTATATTTGCATGTCAAATGTGTGGAATGTGATATAATGAAGTTATATTTAAGTTTTGTGTGTCAGGACAACTCTCTCGTTCACTGACCATCCAGAGAACTCGTTCACTATGAATTTGCTGTTCTGTCAAGAACTTTAATATGCATCTCAGTTGTTTCACAATGGAAACATTTTAAATACAAAATACAAATTATAGACAAAATTATGCTGTAAAGCTGTGACATCATAACACTCACTCGTTCTCCCAAATCTAAAACTGTTAAATGATAGTCAGTTGTGTAGAGAATGTCACTGACCTATGTCATCAGTCAACTTTGTCCACTTTGACTCAAATCTAAACTCCCAAATATCAAATATGAAAAGGCAGGCATGTAGTGCACAACTGTTGGTGGCCCACTTCATTTTTATTCAAACCATGTACATTACGTAAACTAAACTCTCACATCAGAATTATCAAATCATACTTCTTTTTTTATGAAATTATTTTTAAAAAATCTTATTTTTATCAATACCCATGTACAGTACAGCACCATTACTACTTGAATGTTAAACATTTTTTTTTTATATTTCCTTTGTTAAAAAGGAAACTTAACAACTTATCAACTCCTAAAATAAATAGGATTATTTACAATAAGGACTACTTTACATGCAATATTGTAACTGAAATAAACATACATGGTGGAATGACTCAACAAATTAGCTTATAAAATACAAACTTCTAGGTGGATAAATGCTACAAGATACGGTAGTATGGAATTTCTACTGTATGAAATTATATAGTACTATTATTACTACTGCTACTACTTCTGCTACTGTACTCGTGCAAACAAATGCCCTCTTTGAACCGGAAGTTGTTTAAACTGCTAGATTAACTGCATGAGTATGGTTAGTCATGCATATTCACAGCCTTGGAAGAATGGTAGGAAAAATGGTAGGCCACTAAACATTGAGTAAAACGATTTGTATATTATATACCACATTAGTGAATTCTGGCCATCTGATTGTCAACAACCAGTCAATAGTTTAACCATACCCTGCTAGCCAGTCAATAGTTTTTTTTTATTTTCCATTTCATCTGGAACAGCAAAAAAAGTCATATGGTCGAGAGGTTAAGGCAGGGGAACCATGAACCATAACAATGACAACAGCATGGTTTTGAGGCCCGCTTGCACCAAGTCTTCCCGGATAAAGACTATAAACTGTAGGCCCCGTGTACACTTACGGCTCGTGTGCACTACAATGAACCCAGTACACCTTTTGAGACGAGTAGTGGGTTACCCCGATGTACTGGTTCATATAATACCCCTGTTTGTGGACAGACGAATGAGCGCAAGTGCAAGCCAGTACTTGCTGCATGACATGACATGACCCTTAGGGGAGCAGAAAGTCATATGAATGTGTAACATCTAGTCCACAGCGCCTTTAAGACTATAAAGTATAAGGCGCTATATAAATCAAACTACATTACATTACATTATACTGCACTGTAAAAAATTAATCTAGTATTAATACGTTAGAAACACTGTTTATCATGGCTTACTCTTAGCATATTTTATATAGTGTAGATTAGAAATTGTGTACTATTTAGTATATAGTATTCACTATTCTAATTGCTTGCATTTGGTATTAATGCATTGGAATACATGGTACTATATGATATCCTCTTAGCATATTCTATATAGTGTAACAGAAGATTGTGTACTATTCAGTATTTAGTGTTCACTGTTGTAATGGCTTGCATTTAGTATTAATGTATTGGAACACATTGATACATCATGACATCCTCTTAGCATACAGTATTCTATATAGTGTAACATAGAAGAATGTGTACTATTTATATAGTATTCACCATTCTAGTGGCTTGCATTTAGTATTAATGCATTGGAAACATGGTACGTCAAGATATCCTCTTAGTATACTCTATATAGTGTAGCACAGAAGATTGTGTACTATTTAGTACTAGTATTTAGTGTTCACTATTGTAATGGCTTGCATTTAGTATTAATGCATTGGAAACATGATAAGCAAGATATTCTCTTAGTATATTCTATATAGTTTAGCATAGACGATTGAGTACTATTTAGTATATAGTACAGTATTCACTATTCTAATGACTTTTTTTATTCATTAATTCTCAATACTGTACATTGGAAATATGGTACATCATGATCTCCTCTTAGCATAGTTTATATAGTGTAGCATAGACGAATGTGTACTATCTAGTATATAGTACTCACTATTTTAATGGCTTGCATTAATTCTTAATGCATTGGAAGCATGGTACATCATGATCTCCTCTTAGCATAGTTTATATAGTGTAGCATAGAAGATTGTGTACTATCTAGTATATAGTATTCACTATTTTAATGGCTTGCATTAATTCTTAATGCATTGGAAACATGGTACGTCATTATCTCCTCTTAGCACAGTTTATACAGTGTAGCATAGAAGATTGTGTACTATCTAGTATAGTATTCACTATTTTAATGGCTTGCATTAATTCTTAATGCATTGGAAACATGGTACGTCATGATCTCCTCTTCTGTGTCGGAAGTTTCATTATCGCTGAAAGAGCTTCTAGGGGACAGACGACATCCTCTGGCGATATAATTACTCAATCTGCCAATAGAAGCTAAGATCAGTCCAAGGTATGGTGGTGATGGCTTGAGAGGGCGGGATAGGTACTCAGGATGGTACTGGACACCAACAAAATAAGGGTGACCTAAAAAAGAAGAAATTATATAGTCAATGTATTCAGCCATATTTTTCATTCTGTTATGTTAAGTTAGGTAATCTTAAACTTCAAAGTTCAATTTTATTTTAGTGTACAGCAATTGCTTTTCCATGGTATTTTTTTTATTTTTAACTTTGTGTTAAGCTTAAATTATCAAATAATAATTTGCATAATAATGATGTCATGATGGCCATTTTGGTTTTTTTTCATCGAATCTGTGAAAAAAGCTTTTTTACACTGGATCGAGATGCAGTTGCACACGATAAAGATATCCAAAGTCTGGATGTTTTCAAAAAAATTATGTTTTCAAAAAAATCAGTTTAAAATATAGAGGGTACTTAAATTAAATTTTGTTTTTGTTTTAATGTTGCAAATATCTCAAAAAATAGGGAAACTGAAGAGGACGTGTGTATTTTAGATAAATGCTGTTAAAGAATGATTTATTTTGGGTCGGTAGTACCAGGCCCACGCCATTCAATATTTTTTAGGCCCGGTAGTACAGGGCCAGGTAGTACAGGGCCAGGTAGTACCGGGTCCATCCAGCAAAAGGGTTAATGCACCCTGTTTCATGAGTGACTAGCTTTTTAGACAAAAAGTTGTTAGAGCTGGAGCTCAATTAGATACGAGTACCTGTTTTTTGGGTTTTGCTTTACAATTTGTACAATGATGAAAAATGTTAGTCATGGTCTCTGGAATATAATGATAAATAAATAATCCACTTACTCAGAGACAGATATTGTAGAAACACTACGTTTCGGCTCCTTCCACTAAGGGCCTTGATCACGTGAATGATGGAATGCCGTCACGTGACGCTCAGGTAAAACTCTATCGTAAATCAGGGGGAGCTGCAGGTCTTGGTCGTGGTTGAGGGGAGGCTTATTGATCTTGATATAAAGCGCCTCCTTGACCTTAAGGGAATACCACTGTTCTACTTTGCCAAGGATCTGCACTTTGTCTAGACTGGAAGGAGCCGAAACATAGTGTTTCTACAATTTCTGTCTGAGTAAGTGAATTATTTATTTATCAATTAGTACAACCGTTAGCCATTAACTTGGCTTTGAAATTAAGAACATACCACTTAATTCCATAATTTCCATTCGCTGTCCATCTTCACTTCTTCCAACAAATTTTAAACCATGCTCTTCACATTTCTCAACTACTCTTGGATTTACCTAACAAGTTAAAAAACACCAAAATAATAGGGAAGTTATGCAAATAGACAATTGGGATTTGTGGCAAACCTAAGACATAGGAGGGATAAGTCACAAACTAGATTTCCACAAATAGACAGAAACACAAAAATTATCTATTGTTTTAAAAATGATCTTTTGTTTTTTCAGTTTTGTTTTATTTCAAAAGCTTACAATTTAAGCATTCAACTTTCTACATGTTCAACAATTTTTTAACATGTGATCAATAACTGCATCAACTCACTGCATCGTGCGACGGTCGTACGCCGGTCGCACAACTAAACCGTCGCTGCCCTGTGTGTGTGGACGCAATGGCAGTCTTCTTCTCGTCGGCCAACGGTTGTTTAGTGATTCAACAGGGAAATCGCTAAAAAACCGTTGGCTGATGAGTAGAAGACTGTCATCGCGTCTGGAAACCACACACAAAGGGGGCAATAGTTTAGTCATACAACAGTTGTATGACGCAGTGAGTACATGGCTTAAATGTTCAAAAATGAAAGTTAAAACAATTATTCTGTTTAGTCATGGTGTACTGATAATTTTATTGTTCAGAACATCGCAAGGAAACATTGTATGAAACTGATTTTTTTATTTTGCATATTAAAGATGTATTGTCACTTGAAAATGACCAAAAGAATCAATGACATTAATTTTAAAATTAACTTGCTCATAATAAAGTAGCATCACATTTAAGAACTTGAGAATAGAAATTAGTGTGTTTAAAAATTGTTTAATAACATTTTTACACTGAAAAATGA
>JAOTQE010056545.1:0-19672 GCA_025631205.1 Nesometra sesokonis
AACTTGAACTTATTGGATTATACAAAAAGAAACTTAAACTATTTAATATCTGGATCCAATGAATCTATTCAATAATTTCACCATCTAGCTGTAATAATATATCTATGGGTAAAATTGGCAATATTAATAATAGAGGGAACTGTTTTTAACCAACCATTTCAGGCTTTTATGGAAATATATTTCCACAATATTGTTTTATTTTCACACAGGAAGCTGTCAATTTATGGTATTTATGTTCCAAGACATAAAATGTACAGTATTAGTAATACACTACATGTATTCTAAGATTCGTAATTATCATATCGTGATGTCGGCTTAACTGAGTCGAGCACACCGTAACCTTGAAAGATGATTGGAAATTTTCCTATTTTGTTTAATAGAAACCAACAATCTGTAAAAAGAACATTAGGCCCTAGTTCAATGTTCAATCTACAAAGTACTATGTCATGCCTTTCCAAACCTGCTCTAATTTTGAGGTTTAAGACTATGCCATGTTATGCTATGTTTTTGTTTGAAAGGTAAAACATTCCTGGATTGAAACCTGCACCTGAAGATTGGAAGGACAGCACCTTAAATATAAAGCTATAAACTGGTATTCTCGAAAGTTATTTCAACACTTAGAACAGCACATGTTGTTCCTGGAATTTGCGTAAACTGGTTTCTTGGCAAAGAAATTTAGAATGGTTTAGTCTATGATTTTTATCTGGACAAACGTTAGACACCTTTGAGAATATCAAAGTCAGTCCAGATTAAATCTGAATTTAGGCCTGGACTAAAGTCGGTCCGCTTACCGTAATACCAACCATAGTGACAAATTATTTTGTATTACAAGTTATAAGGTTGAAAAACAAGCTAAAAGTCAAGTAAATAAGTAAACCAAGTGATTTTTTTTTAATTCGCGTCCCAATTGGCTACAAAGAACTAAAAGGTACTGGGTGTAGAAAACAGGATTTCTTGCCTCGAACAAGACATGCATTCATAGACGCCTATATGAAAAGAGACTATCTAATGTGGCTATAGAGGTCGCCTAGCCCAATCTAATTTCGGCTTGAGATGTATAGAAAAGATTTGAAAATATTATATAAAGAAGACAGACTATGTATATTTTAATGTAAATATATAATTAAAAATAAAAGTAAATGTATTTGACAAATGCAATGTATGTAAATAAACTAAATATTATTAATCATAAAATGATATATCAATGAAAAAGTTATACAAAATATAAGATTGAAAGAAGAAAAAGAAAAAAAAATATGGAGCGGCTCAAAATTGTTTTTTTAAAAATAATATAAGAAGTATGTGTTTATACATAATTTGGGGACACTAATCATCAGAGGCTACATGTCCAAGGAGCCTATCACGTTTCATAAATTTGAATTCAAATTTTAGCCTAATTTTTTTCTCATTTTTTTTCACAGATTTTACCAACAAGTAAATCTAGCCAAATGATAACATTTGACTTCGCAAATGGTGCTGTTGCCACGTTACGGACAAGTGGCACCGAACCAAAGATAAAGTATTACACCGAGATATGTGCTGATCCGTCCCTAAGGTTTGCTATAACACTTTTAATTTCATTTCATTTTATTTGGCATAAATTAAATACAGCAAAATACAATATACAAATACAGCACATAGAAAAATACAGTGTAAACAACAAAGTTAAAAATATTACAAAACAATAAGGTTGATCACCGTGTACTATATTTGTGGGAAAAAAATAGAAATTTATATTATGCCAGGATAACCCGTGAAAGTTAAAAAACAATTATTTCCAACGGGGTCCAAAATATCAAACATTACAGAACAAGGACAAAACAAATAATACATGATTTTCAAGAGGATAAAACTTTATAATATAAAAGTATATAAATATATAAAATGTGGCATTATGCATAAGTATTATTGCAAAATTTATTACAAGTGTCCAAACGCGAATTAAGTGTTACAGAATCTTTTGCCAAGATATTGCTTGAGATTTACTTTGAGTGAGTTTAGGATTAATGATTGTTTTGTGTATCACGGTAACGTGTTCCATTGTTTAATTGCTGTGTAGTAAAATGTTGTGTTGCTTGAATATTTTGTATGTGGGATTTTAAAATTAAATGAGCTACCTCTTCTGAAATGATTATGCATGTTATGTAATCGAGTACAATTATTTTGTAGGTAAGGTGGGCCATTATATTTTTGTTGTTTCTTCGCCTCATTTGAATGAATACCCATCTTAAAATAAACACCCCTGTAAATGTAAAATATTTAAGTGCTCCGTTTGAATAAGAGCTCCTCTCAATTTGAATAAGCACCCTTGGTTTCAAACAAGCATTCACTGATCTAAATAGTGTGTTTTATGCAAAGTTAACCTATGGTGCATCTCTTATAGCATTGTATCATGCCCCTAGTTTCCTTAACCTACATGTATTTCAGTTAGTATTTTAAGTAAATTAAAAAAAAAATTCACATTGTTAAACTCAACCAGGCTTCAGTTATAATAATATAATGTATTGGTATCTTTTATTGTACAAAAATAATATGCAAAGGCAATATAAACTGAAATAGAGCACATTTTACAATATCAGTTTAACCCAAGGCAAAAGTATAAACATAAAAAGTTACTTTGTTTTGTTCACAAAAAGCCACTATAGCACTTTTTTAAAGTTCTACCTTCTTATTGTAAAACTAATCATGTAAAGTAATTCAGTTGTGAACAACAGCAATATTTACCATTTGAAATATTACTTATGGTCTTGGTAAAAATGTTTTCTGTTTCATAACCAGTGTAATTACAGCTATAGAGTACTACACTGTGTATGTCACATCAATAGGTGGCTCCCTTTGTTGTCATTTTATGCCTAAATTATAATGTTATCTTATTGTTAAGAATAGGCATTTTGTAAAAAGACATTTGAAAAAATAATTTACTATCAGAATGTACTAACAACATAAAAATTCACAATATACTATAGTTACAACCTAATAGTTACCCACCAATGTAACTTTAGATCTAAAAAATGAAGATACCACAAAGATAGCTTAGAAATAAAAGTCAGCAATACTTCTTTGCATGGGCTTTTGATAGTTGGACACCTCCCATATGGGACACTAATTCAAAGACCCATTTGTTCTTCCTATCTAATCAGTGCATTTGGTACCTCTCGTAAGTGTGCATCTCCCGTAAGCGGATGCGGACACTCTTTATCTTAAAATTTAGATTTTTTGTATGCTAATTTACTTCCCATAAGTTTTTTTTTTTGTACTACAAATACAAATTTCTGTACAAAATCGTCCTTATACTGCAAAGGCTGAGAATCATAGAACTAAAAAATGATAAACAATATTTAATAAAATATAGAATTTTGTGTCTAGAAATTTGCGAGGCCATTTATACTGAGAAGGCCGTGAATTGTGAGATATAAGGACGTATACATAATTTTACAACTTTGGCCCTCTGTTGGCCGAAATTCCTATAAGTGGACACCTCCAGTAAGCAGACATTTTTACCGGACCCGATTATGGGTGGTTCAACTGTAATGATAGCAACAAAGGGTGCCACCTAGCTTTGTGATGTAACAGTTGAGTACTCTATGCTAATTTAAGAAAGTAATTGTCATATAGTGACATAAAATCTAACATCGTGTGGATATTATTGTTATATTCTAGTGATTATGATGCGATAAAAGATGATCTACGACAGCTTGTGAAGGACTTAATTGACAATTTTCTAAAGCCAGATGTACATAAACTTCAATCGAACGTATAAAACCACCAGGTGAGATGTAGAAACAGTAATTCCAACAACAAAACCACCGCTCGATTGGACACAGGGGTGTCGGATTTAAACATTCCTAGCAACCATGGGTAAAGTCTGCCAGACTAAGGGTGTGTTTATGCTTAAGCGAAGGCAGAATCAGTGATTTAAAATGCTCATCTAAATCACTGATTCAAACTGCCATTTTAAGGGTATACCTGTTTATGGTTATTGCTTACAAGTTTTAAATTGGAATTCTTTCCCTTTTTGACGTGAACCGGCGTTTAGTTGACGTCACTTCAAGCAGATATAGAAATACTGTTGCATTTATGCTTCTCCCAGAATCAGTGATTTGAGATAAACGGCTATTTTAAATTAATCTTTCTGTGCGTTTTGAATCAGCGTTTTGAATTAGCGTTTATATTAAAATGAGAATGAACACAACATCATTTTGAACTAAATGTGTATCAAAACTCTGCTTCTGACCCCAAAAATGTAAGCATAAATGCACTGACTTTCGGTGAACCCACCTTCAGGACTAACCCCATCTCAACTTTTCAGTGGTATTTATACAAAACTGAATAATTGATCATTCTTTACTCTAGTATACCCGACAACTTTTTGGTTATGCATTGTCTGAGACGAAACCTGAAAATTGGTTCCAAGTGACAAGTACCTGATCTTATGTTGTCAAGGAAAAAGCAGAGTTATTTGTCTGTTTTGTGTCTTCGGTGTCACTATTTTGTGACGAATGAGTTATATTTTGATTAAATGTCAAAATGATTTTTATTATCATTATGTTTCACTTCACATTTTTGCATTCTTTGGTATATTGGCTTTACATTTTTAAATAAATTCTTATGTGTAACGAAACGCTGTGTATGTGAAGGACGTCCAAATTCGATGCCCTTGTGTTGTTGGCAAGTGTAGTATAAGCCCACATTTCAACTTAAGCTTCCATTTCCAAAGGATGTAGGCTTATACTTAGGGTCATTGAGTAATTGTAAAAATTTGTAATTCGCTTATAATTTTATTCCCAATTGGCTCAGAAACCAAAAGGTACTAGGTGTGGGAAAACAGGATTTCTTGCCTCGAATAAGACATCCATTCATAGAAGCCTAATACAAATACATTTTCAACATATAAACCTTGGAAAAGTATGTAATGTGTACAGTCAAAGTCTTCTTTAAATAATATTTACAAATCTCCTGTAACGTTTCAAGCCGAAGTTAGACTCGTCTAGGCGACCTCTACAGCCACATTAGATAGTCTCTCATCATATAGGCTTCTATGAACGGTGTCTTGTTCGAGGAAAAAACCTGTTTCCACACCCAGTACCTTTTGGTTTCTGAGCCAATTGGGAATCGGACTATAAGAATTTGTTTAAATTTCCATATTTGAGTTAATATGTGTTGCAACATTTTTAATTCATTAACTGGTGCTATATTTTATGTCATGAAAGATAATGAAAACAAAATACATATTATGAGGCAAGTCACAGAAAAACCACCAAGTTGTAGAAAAATTCAAAATTGAGACAATGTTAAAACCATTTTAGTAATCTTTAAAATGAGGGGTCAATTATCAAAATCGGACATAAAATATACCACAATTTTCTTTGTATTTGTTTATTGTTGTTTATTTCTCAATAACTTCCTGTGCGACAACTTGATGGTTTTGCCACTACTAGCCTCGTTTGTATTTTTAATTTCTTTAGAAAATATCCGGAATATTTTAATTAATTTTTAAGCCTTAAAAAAAAAATGTTTTGAACATTAAAATGGCATTGTTATGTAAATCTAAAAATATTTTAACTATCATAATTATTTTAAAGTGTAAAGGGTGGTGGTTTTCATTCCTGTGCATTTTTATAGGTGTGATTTATATTGCTACTGAAGCCAGCTATGGGCTATTATCTGCTTAAAATTACAACAGTATACAAGAAAATACTTAACAATAAATATATACAGTGTAATTGTACATAACAATAAATATATGGGGCAAGACATGGCAAAACCACCAAGTTGTCACAATATAGAAAAATTGTGGTAATATTAAAACCCTATTCAGCTTTTCATAGGCTTTAAAATGAGGGGTCATCTAAAACCAAAGTTATGGAACAAAGTATAAAAAAATTTTCCCTTGTATTTCTTTGTTTCCTGTTGTTTATTTGCTCTTATCTCAATAACGGTAAAGGTAATCTTTGGGTAATGCAGATGATGTGGGTTAGTGAAGACTAGCGGTCTGCATTGATCCATCAAATTAACTTCACTAGTCAGGAAAATGTCATTGCCAACAATTATAAAAAAAACCCCTTGTGGCTATTATTATTTTATACAGTTCCCTTGTGTCTGAACAAAAACAAGGGAGGATTATCTTTCGTTCAGACTCGTGATTTAAGAGTAGTGTAACTTATGTGGGTCACAATCGTTTGTATCTGAATTAGCAGTGGATTAACATAAGCCATTAATAACACCTAAGATATTGTATTATGTATACCACATCTGTATTGTCCAATCAAATTCATGTAACTTGTCATTGGCTACAATTTAAAAATGTTTTATTGCAAAGGTCCCAAGTTGTAAAAACAGAATTCCTGGAGATTTTCTTTTGGCCGTCCGTACGCCATTTTGTAATGTGTAAACTTCATAAAATATGTGTACAATACCCTTGTTTAAACACATTGCTTATTATGAAACAGTTATAGTTTCTGATTTTGTTACTGCTAAGGTATGCAATCTTCATACAAAACATTGCTAAACTTGACATTTCTTTATTGTCAACCAATATTTTGAAAAAATAGGCAAAATATGTGGTCTAATTGTGAAGATTTTTAAAAACTTGAGAATTTCCTGGAGAAAACCAAATTCCAGGAGAAAATTTGATAATTCTGGGAGACCGGGAGACAATCCAAAATTACTGGAGACTCCAGGACAATCCCGGAGACTTGGGAACTCTTGTTTATTGCTAGTGTATGCTAACGCAACCTCATACCTGAGCAAACACACTGATTCATTTAGCCAAGCATTATCATTCCCCTATGTGAGCTATGCTACCTTTAATTCGGTAGTCTGATCATAGCCTATAGCTAATTAATTCTACTTCTTTAATCTTATATGGGTTGATTCAATGTTCCATATAGGTTTCTGTGAAAGACCTATGCACCATATTGACTCAGCTCCAACGCTATACAAAAACACTAGAAAATTATTTATATAGACTGTTATCTTTGAAATAAGGCCTAAAAAGTACTGTTCCCCTTGCCTGTTTGAAATATTAAGACAGAATTTTTTTTAGGTTGTAGATAACAATGATACTGAAATACTACATAAAAGTTAGGAACCATGTCAAAATTATTCTGCTGCAGTTACTGCAGTGATCTATTGCTATATATAAGTAATCCAGTGTCATTGCTTTCTTTGGTGACATCATTGGCAAACAAGGTCTGATCTTGACAGTTATTTTCAATAATTCAAGGGCTTGATTTTTTACTTGCCCAGCGTACAATAGCTAGTGCAAACTGCACCGGACTAGTGAATTTTCATTTTTACTAGCCCAGTTGGCTAGTAAATAAAAGTGTTGAAAACAGTCACTTTACACATTGTAGATTAAGTTTCTACAGACATGGGCTATTTGAATTTCTTGTGGGCTAGTGAAATGTAAAATCAACTTGCCCAGTGCACTAGTCAAAACAAAAACAAAAATCGAGGCCTGTTTAGTTACTCTGAGCTACTGCAATAACTGCAGCAGGATAATTTTAAGATTGTCACATTTTATGTAAAATCAGAGCTTTATAAGAATTTACCCTATTCTACCCCACATGTGATTGTTTTGTGAAGTGCATTCTAACTCCATTTGTATGGGTTAGTAATATGAATATAACGCTATTTTAAATTAATAATTTGGCAATTTTTTAATGCCCTTTTTCATAGTGCATTGAAGGAGGAAAAAGCAAAGAATTTTTTTCTTTAAACTTGCTGACTTTGCTACTTAATAAACCATTAATTATAGTGGTGAATGCAGTGAAGAAAATATTTACAATATTTATAAAGAGTTACAAATAATATATATAGCTAATATGAAAAATAAACTGAAATTAAAGTTGCCAATTTCACAATATTTGTGTTACTGCTTAAGCTGATACTGTAATCTTTTAAAGATTATTTTTGTGTTAAATCTTACAAATATTTTATTTCAAACAAATTATGTTAAATAGTATTCTAAAGGATTTTAGTGGTTTATCAAAAATATTTTAAAGACACAAGCTGATGAAAGAATGTATTATTTAAGGATTTCTCTGTGTGAAATCTTACAAATGTTTTACTTATTTCGAACACATTATGTTAAATAGTATTCTAAAGAATATGAGAGGTTTTGTCAGAAATATTTTAAAATATGATACAAATTTACTTTAAATTTCCACATTTTAATTTTGAACAAATTAACATTCTAAAGAATGTAAGTCATGTATGTAATGGTTTTAAAGAGTGATTTATCTTGTACTTTATATGCCGTGTTAATATTTCAATCATTCTTATTTTGATCCAATGATTAAATTATATTTTAATTTACTGTAATTTTGAAGTGGTATGTAGGTTGGTGGTTTACATGTCTGCCTTCCAATACTGAGGACTCTGGTTCGAACCTGGCTAGGCTTCAGATTCTTTAACACAACATAACCGTACCACTCTCTAAGCTTCATAATGAGACTTGGTTTAGAAAGCATGGCATAGATCTCATCCCGTAATTGGCAAGAAAACTTGCATTTGGATGTGACATGAAATAGAATGGAAATTGTTAAGAAAAATTAAGATATGATGGTAAGGATCATATATTCATTGCTCCACCCATGAACTAACAAATGTTAATTCTCACCACAAAATGAGTTGTATCTTAGGTGAGATCAAATTGAGATATAATCACCAAAATAGGTCTGAAGTCAAATTTCTGAGAAATTTAGCTTTAATATATTATTCTATGGTACTTTATTTGTAATTCATTATACTGTACCTGTATATTCTTTTTAGGACAGTTTTCATGCAGAAAAGTGTCCTTCATGCAGATTTTCTAAGATTTATAATCTTTTGTTTGTTTTTTGATTGCTTTGTTGGTGAAGTTCTCAAAACATTTCCATACATAAAAACTTCAAATGGAGCAATGATTTATTGTAATCAAAGAGATTTACTGGTTGAGTGTTTTAAAGTATTAAAGGAACCACTAGGTGGTCCCATTTTAAAAGGAAACCTTTCGGTTGAAATATAACCTTAAATATTTAATTATAAAGCGATATAATATTGATAAATATGCTGATAAATATTTAATAAATAATTAAAATTTGAAATTGTCTTCATTTATTGAAAGTGTTTTAAAGATCTTTATTTACAACAAATCTACATAATTTCTATTATATAAACTATTTAAACATGACAGTAGAGAAAATCCAACTATAATTGACAAAGTAAATTAAGTAGCGACTGGAAATAAGTCTCTGTACCTGAAGGTGGATTTTTTTGGTCATTTAGGTCTCAAGGCTCAAACCAACTCATGCTTGTAGGATGAGCAATTAGCATAGTGACAGAGCAATGCCAAAAAAGGCATAAGTGCAAAGCTAGTTTTCCACAATAGGCAGAAACAAAACATTCAAATTTTTCAATTTTTAGTTTACTGTATTTCAAAAAGATACAGCTTAAATATTAAACATTCATACTACAATAACAATTTTCAGATATATGATCAAAATATGTTTAAAGAAATGCAATTTAAAATGACCTTGTTTAGTCATTTTTTGCATAATAATTTATGGTTTCATTAATTATAAATAGCTAAATTTTCAATTTTTTGACTTAACAATCCTTTGGATTTGGCAAACCAAATGAGGCGTAAGTTGCTTAACTAGTTTTCTTCAATAGGCAGTAATTTAAAAAAATGTACTTAAAAAAATAATTTTTATTTCAAAAGCATACAGGTCATACATTAAACTTTCATACTACGTTAACATTTTTCCAATGTTCAAAATGCACTTTTGAATATTTTTAAATTGAGGATTATGTAAAAACACTTCAAATTTTGTTTCTTATAGAAACTGTTAAGATCATTTTTAAAATAAACATGTAAAATAGAGTTTTTAATTTTTTTTAAATGTGTGATTTGAAATATTTATTTCCTCCAATTGAAGACCACTTATGGAACCACCTTGAGAATGGTATTTCTAAACTTGTGGTAATCATTGTGTTGTGCACTGAACCATGGAAACGTATTGGTCCTAGTTTAAGTACTGATATATTATATCAGCTAATTTTTTTTGCGCCAGTGCATAAGACAAACCACACCACCAGTGCTGAACCACATACAAGCAAAGACAAAAACATCATTTGCTGATTTTTGGGCCGTTTCTGTCTCAATTACCACTGTTTTTGGGGCCGTTTTTCCGTAGTTTGCTCAAATACTCTCATACGTGGGAAAAACTAGTGGCATGACAGTCTATGCGTGAGAATTCTGGTAAAGCGAGAGATAAATTATTTATGTGCAAGACGGCCAAAATAGACTCTAATGCGTGAGAGTTGGCAAGTATAATACATTCTCTTTGTGCTTCACCTGGAGGGTTAAAATAGCATACATTTTGGGTGATATGTTAACGCCAATCCAGATTGTCAAAATTTCTTTGACAAAAAACTTTGACATGCCCATATATGGTCATTATGATGTCACACTATGAGCATGCATAGAAATATCATTGCCATATATGGATATGATCAAAGTTTTTTGTCAATAAAATTTGATAGTCTGGACTGAACTTTAAGCTGTTGGTCCCGTGTACAACATGGCGCATGTGCATGTCAAAGAACACAGAGAAGAGAGTAGAGGATTTTCTCCCGGTGTACTGCTCAAACACCACCAGATCCAGTGGAAACATGGCTTTCTTTAGACATAATGGGGTTTTTCTTGGTGTATCACACTGAAATATTCAGCCAACCAAAAATGATGTCTATGTGCTCAACAACGAGGCGATCCAAAAAAAAATGGTGCAATAATTATATGAAACATTAAACTAACAGTTAAGCCAAATTATGGGGTTACATGATTAAGCCTTTAACACTCTGGTAACTGAATTTATTTTTTGTAAAGGAAGCCTTTAAAAACTTCTTGTAGTAGAAAACTACAAAAGGCAATCAGAACTTTAAATTCTGATAAGGGTTTAGGGATTGTGGACAAAAGAATGTAGCGCCTGTTTTCGGGCAGAAGGACATGAAGTGACCCTTAGGGATGTAGAAATTCATATGAATGTGTGACATCTGGTCCACAGTGCCATGAGACTTTACTGTATAAGGCAGTATATAAAAATCAAATCATTATTGTTAGTAAGTACCATGCACTTGAGTATTTTTCACTGTAAGTCCAGAGAAAGCGATGATTTAAACCGAATTTCAAACTCCGACCATCTCAAGAATTCCATGGTAAACCTTACCTTTCTTTAAAGAGGTAATCTTTGAATTTCTTTTCGTTTGTGATATTTTATTGTTTTAATGCTTATTAGTTATGTTTTTTTAACTGTTCTGTTTTGTGCTATATTTAAAGGGGAATACCAGGAATAAAGTTTCCATGGATATACCTATAGAACAATTAGTTGTTATTCTACTGACAAAATTTCACAACATTTAGACAATGATATCATGAATGAAAACATTTTTCAAAGTAGGCTTTAATTCAAAAAGTGGGTCTACTACTCATATTACACAATGCTAAAGAATAGGAAAATTACAGATTTTGACAGGGCTGTGTTTGAAAATCGTATCAAATTTACATTAAAAATTACCTGTTCTAATGTGAATTTGACTGATCTTTCCATTTTATTTGAGTTATATTTGTAATGTGATTTTGGTTTTCAAGCACAACCCTTTAGAAACTTCCAATTTTCCTATTCTTTAACACTGTGTAATTTGAGTAGTAGACCCACTTTTGATTTGGGACACGCTTTTCAACATGTTATTCGGCATTATTTCATTCTCCAAATGTTGTGAAATTTTGTCAGTTTGGTAATTGTTCTATAGATTTAACCATAGAAATTTTAATCCTGGAGTTCCCCTTTAAAAGAATGATATTATTGTACTATCAAACAATATTTTAAAAAAGCTATACTATATACCTTAATTTGTTTTTGATTTATTGATCGATTTCATGGATGTAATTATAGAAAAAAATAAATAATTTAAAGATAACTTACAGAATTTCATGCCTCTTAGCTTATTTTACTCTTTTTCTTAAATAATTTAATTGTCCTAGTATTAATATCAAATTGATGTGTTCGAAGAACATTTATAAAGTATTCAATAATTTCACCACAAAATGATTGACAAATCAAAATGCCAAATCATATTTATATTGCAATTAAAGTGGAAATAAAAACTCCCTGTATGTATTTGATATATTTGAGTTGTATCAGATACTTTTCTTGGTTTTATGTTACATAGTTTGTTACATTTTACTAAGTAAAGAATGATATTGAGAGACACAGCTTTAGGCCTATATACCTGTTAAGCATCAAAGCTTGAATAAATTTCAGGGAATGAATGGTGTTTTTTATTCATTTTCTTATACAGTATAATATAATTTTATGCTTTCATCAACATAGATTTACATCAGCTTTATCCATTGTACCAAGTAAAGTTTTTTTTTTTTGCTATGCCTATTGTACAAAACAATTATCGTTCCACAATTAAGCTATTGTAATGTTGTGTGGGGAAGATCAAGCCAAAGATTAAGTAATAAACTAAAAGTGCTACAAAACAGAGCAGCCAAAATTATTACAAATGAGTAACATTGTGCAAGATATTCAATAAAGGAGGCACCATCATACTTAAAATACATTATTTACTTTAAAAGATGTCAAACACAATACAATTACCTCAAGTTATCTTTAAAAAATCAGGGGCGGCTAGAAATTCAGAGGTGGGCGGTGATGCTCAACAAGTTATTTTTTTATTTGGCCTTATTGGTACAACTGTACTTCTCATTTACAAGGAGATTTGTGTTTAATTATAAACAGGATTAGGAAACTAACCTACTCTACAGGAGCGTTAAGTTAAAGGACAAGGCTTCTAGGCCAAGGTAGCAAGGTACAAAACACCTGTTGATCTTGTGCCCATGGATAATCCTACCTTGTCTGGTATAATGATCGATTTACTCAGTGTACAGCCCAGTTGTTATTATTTCCTTATAAAACATAAAGCCCAAAGTTAAAATCAATTGAAAACTTTTATTTTAAACTATTTATTCTGCTTATCAGTTTTATTCAGATCCATCAAATACTAAAGATGTACTACAAAGATACACTACTATGAATTTAATCAGGTTTTTTTTAATGACAAAACAATGGGTAATTATACAAAGCAAGAAAGAAAATATTAATACTGATATAAATTTAATAAAATATATATTGTATATCAAAGTGGAATTTATAGAGCTGCGAGTATTTTTGTGTGTGCTGTAGTATATTCAAACTTGCCTGTTATGTTGAATTCAAAGTGACATTGGAAAATGAAAAAAGTTAGCTTTAGGGCAGTTAAAAAAATTTACTTAAGCGTCACCGCCCGCCCCTGAATTTCTAGCCGCCTCTGATTTTTTTTTTTAACTTCAGATAAATGTAGGTTTTTGTACATTTAGGTTTCTAGTTGTTGATGAAATTCATATTTAAATTTCCATCATCATGTATTTGTTAATGTTATTTTCTTTGGAAATCTTAAAAAGGTTATGTTCAAAATAAAGTTGTTGATACAATGGTTAAAGATGATACAAATCTATGGCGATGACTATATAAAATTATACTGAAATAATAAAAAAAAAATATAAAATAAAAAAGCCGCCCTTCCTCCTCTGAAATTTATTCATGGGTTTATGCTTAACAAGTAATTTTTTTTATTTGGCCTTAGAAAAAAACTTGATTTCAGATTGTTTAATGGAAAATATCAGTCAGGCATGAAAAATTAATTTTGACTTGGAAATTAATTGACTTCGGCAAGTTTTATCTGTAGACCTCCTGGCCAATGGTTGTAGATTCCAACTCATAAATTCCAACTGTCCGAATTTCGGTGGGATTGCCTCACTTTTGGATGCTGTGTCCAGCTGTCCTGGCAAACACCTGATTGTCCCACTTTTCAAAATGTTGAAGATAAAAATAACAAATGAAAAAACCAACTTTGGTAGACTACAGTATATAAAATAAAAATCCAAAAAGCATTCATGATGTTGTTCTTTGACATTGGTTTTTTTGTCATTTTGGTAGTGGTCTTCAGGCGCGGATTTAGGGGAGGGGGGCCCAACCGGTACGCGCCGCCCTCTATTATCGTCAAAACATAGTTGCGCCTCCCTCCCCCCACCCCTTATATTAGGTGCGCTGGGTCAAATATTAACCAGAAAAAACCAAAATCAAAATATGGTTTAAATACGGTGCCAGAGCACCAAAATGGGGAAATGACCTTTTTTTTTTGCTTGTCAGAAAAAACTGAGCAGCCACGACCAGGACTGGAAAAGTGCTCACTTTTGGATTTTCCTAAAAGACTCATTTTGTGGTGAGGTACCTCACATATATGGTAAATATGAATATTTTGGCCCTGAAAACCTCATTCAGGGACTAATATATCACCAATTAATAGGCAGTAAGATTTTTTATCATTTGTCAAACTCTAATCGGGTTGAGCACCCTATATCCCGATACCTGGATAAAAAAAAAAATTAAAGAAAAATTTTTGTCTATTGTGCAAAACTAGCTTTGCGACTTATGCCTTCTTTGGCTTGGCTCTGGCGGCACAATTGTGTGTCCCACTTTTTAAAATACATATCCCACTTTTCAGATCAACATATCCTGCTTTTAAGTGTTGAAGTAAAACATCTGATCCACCCAGCCTGGTAAAGTGGTTATTTCTATATCGATCCAGTTGGTAACTTGGTTTTTTGCTAAAGGCGTTAATATTTGTAATTGGACCTGCTGGACACTAAAAATGCCATCACTAAAAAGTTAATATTTATTAATTGATTAAAAGACAAAACCATTTAAGTTTTCACCTATCACCTGTGTTGAACTAAATTAAATTTACAAATGTGTTTAAACAAGAACTTCTTTTCAAAATTCATTTCATGTCTAGCCAGCTGCTATTTATAAAATTTTTTGACAATACCAACTAACCCTACCGATTTAGGCACACTGTCCTATAGCCTAATGCATTTCTAAAATATTCACACTGCTGTTTAAAAAAAAACATGTAGGCCTAAGTTAAAATATACTTCACAGGGGCGAATTTAGGGAGGGTTGGGGTGCAGCCGGCACGTCCCCTATTATTGTCAAATGGTAGTAGCGCTCCCCACTCTTTAATAGGGGCACTTGGTCAAAATTCACCATAAAAACCAAAAATAGACATACATAAGGGCTAAAAAAAGGTACCAGAGCACCAAGATGGGGAACATTTTTTTTGCTTGTCAGAATAAAGCTGACAACCATGGCCACTCGGAGCTGGAGAAGGGGCCCCCCCCCCTTTTAGTTGCTTAAAATATATGCTAATTCTTGAAATTGGTACAAAACATCCCAAAATGTCAAAACAGAAAACCCTTGTCAAATTTAATACTGAAGAAATGAGGTTGCCGGCTAGAGTAAGAATCTTCAGCATAATCTGGATATGCCTTGAATCCTATCACTTTTGATATTACAAATGTCAGGTATGTCAGGGGAGGATTTGGGGGGGGGGGGCGCAGCCGGCGCCTACTATTTTTATTTCATCAGCCTTCGTCACAAATAGGCAAGTTAAATAATGACTGTTTTACAATTGTATTTTTAATATTCTTTTGTAAAACAAATTAGTTGCATATGTCATATATGTTGTCAATGTCTTTATATTTGGATTAAACTTACCTTCATTTATTGATAAATTTGAAACTTCTATGAAAGATAATGAAAGATTGGGGCGCAATTATGATGTAGCAACAGTGTTAGAACGTGAGACGACTTGATTGGTTGGATTTTGAAATAGTAGGTGCTTATATGGAACTGCACTTTGGGCTATATATTCTGTGGAAGTTCACCATCTAGCCGTAAATAATACATCTATGATTAGAAGGTACCAATCTCAATTTTTGATTTTCTCAACAATGAGACTTTTGTGGTGAGACCTATACCTGCCAAGTCTCACGCATTATGCCTGAGTCTCACACATTGGATGCTATTTTTGATGTCTGACGCATAAGTCATTTTTCTCAGGCATTAGCAGAATTCTCACTCATAAACAGTCATTTCAATAGTTTTTCTCATGCATGAGACAATTTAGAGGAAGGTACGGTAAAAACGGCTCCGAAACAGCGATAATTTGGTTATAAATGGCCCAAGAATGGTCGGAAGATTTTTTTTTTTGCTTGTCAGATCAAAATGGGAGAACATGTGGCCTAATAGCGGTGGCAAGATTTATCTCACACTATGGAGCAAATGAGACCTTATGTATTTTCACTCTGCACCTCTAGGTGGATAACGAACAAGAGATACCAGCGAATGGAACAGCAGTGTTGCGATAGCATATACTTTAAAGAGAAGAAAAGTGAGAAAAAAAACAAAGAAACGTCTGGAAAACCTAATTAAATTGTATATAAAATACGGCAAATGTATACCTACCAACTCTCACACATTATGCACGAGTCTCACGCATTGTATCCTATTTTGCACGTCTCTCGCATAAACAATTTTTCTCGTTCATTAGCAGAATTCTCACTCATAAACAGTTATCTCAATAGATTTTGTCACGCATGAGACAAATCAGACCAAATAAATACAGTAAAAACGGCCCAAACAAACAGTGGTTATTTAGACGGGAACTGGCGAAAAAATGACTTTTTTTTTTTTGCTTATCAGACCAAAATCGGAGAAATTGTGGCCCAGTACTGGTGGCGGCGTTTGTCTCATGAATTGGAGCCAAAAAAAGTTGGCAGGTATACAAATGCGTTAAAACAAACCAAATGGGCATGTGTAGTCAATGGTGCATAGCAGAATCTTGGGACCAATAAACATTCACTAAGTTAAAAAATAACCTTTTCAGAGGCTGATTTGTGGTTACGAATTAGATAGAGCTATTAACTGAGAGTAACATTATGCATCATGAGTTCGCAGTTCATGTGACGGATTTGACAAATTGATAACACTTGATTTTTAGACGCGGAAAGAGTCTCTATAAACAGCTTTTCAAAAATGTCTGTCTGTCTGTCTGTCGATCTTGTCATGCATGTTTGGGACTATTTGCGTTTAGTTCTTTCCATATATAATTCCTGATAACCAGCATTGTATGGGCGTCACTTTAAATATCTAAGAGATATGAAACAATCATCAACTGGTAATACATAACATTAAAACTGAATTAAAATATTGTTATAAATACACTTTTATATTTTTACTTCTTTATTAAAACTCTATACAATGTAATATTTTTTTGTTTCTGGAGTTATGCAAATTGCCTTGGGCATCAGGGGCAGAATAAATTTAAGGGTGTTGCCCAAGATTAAAAATCTATTCTGAGGCCGATCCCATGTCCCCGCTGGGTTCCAGATCCAGTGACAGTGGATAGAGTCGAGGGGCGAACCCCTCGCACTCAGAAATTAGTAACAGATTTCACATAATTTAAAAATTTAAAGTGTGTAACACCAATTATCCGATGAATATTCATCAATATGTTGAGTTATATTATTTTAATTAAGTGGACATCCATTAAAATTTTTCTTTTGTAGATGTGTCCATTGGTCAGATGTCGAAAGCGTCCGACCTCGTGAACCCTTCTCCCCAGAACCATCATGGGCTGCGGAACACGGGAGGGGACACATCCCCACTGATCAATCGGGGGACAGTCCCCAGTGAAATGTCACATCGGCTACAAAATCATATCACCAATATTGTCTTTTATATGATAATCACCTTTAGAGTTTTAAATCAATAAAACAGCAGTAACATTATATATTGCCCTGAAACCCACTTCAGAGTTGAAGAATCCTATAGCACCAATTAATTGGCGAAAGCAAAAAAAAATATGATCAGGTGAGCACCATTTTCCGATTCCCCTTGTCCAAAACGTTCCGCCGTCTCTGCCTTCCACAAGTTTTGGGGTACCCCTTTTCGGCTTTTAATGCAAATTTTGTATAATAATAATAACCAATTTTAAATCTGAATGTACGGCACCATTTCCATGCACCTGGGGTTCCATATCAAAAAACCTTAACCTTATCCCCAACTATATGATGAACGTTGTCTCTCTCCACCCATGAGTATAAGCGGGTACCTGGAGTTACAATTTGATACTGTATGCACTGATTACAGCTGCGAAAATGGATTGTGTTCCATAAGTGTTTGTTCAAGTTGGGGTAATAATTGCGAAACACTGAGAGGCCTTGGCACTGGAGCACGAAATAAATTTCATATTATATTATTATATTTTAACATTTTCGCATCTTAATCCAATTCATAGTAAGATGAGGGGGGTTTTTTTATAGGTTGTTTTTCTGAGGTTGTTTTTTAACAGTGAATAAATATAGTCTTTCCTCAATTGTAGTATTAAACAGTGTCTTCAAGCTTTAGGAATGCCCTATTCTATTTTGTTCCTGAAACCGAATCTTGGTGGCCTGACGTGGGTTGAGACTAACACGTTTTTACATTTTAATATTGATTTATTCTTGCCTAAACATGAATGTGAGCTACTGTATTGGGGTTACAGTAAATTGTGTCGCTTTCAAAACATTTGAAATGTTTTAAAGTGCTATTCCCGAGAATCTACAGGTGCCAATTTTTAAATAATCAACACATCAAACACCATCCCATCGACTGGCCCTGAGTTAGTTTTGACTTCATAGGGCAGGGGTGGATCCATTGGGGGTTCGGGGGTTCGGACGAACCCCCTTCAAAATTTTAAAAGAATTGTCACAGCGCGAGTTACTTATATTCCTGCGTATTTTCTTCCAAAATGGTGACGTCCAGTCATGCTTTCGATGAAGTTGACACTTGGAAGGCATTTTCAACGTAAAAAGAATAGGCCTATGTTTTCCGATCATCTAAATGCTCTGTATTACAGTACATATGTATACATATATTTTTACAGTGAAGTACAAAATTGATTTCACCCCCTGAGCCCCAATTATGGTATAGGGCTGATCATCACCCTACTTTCCAAAATTGCTAAATCCTAATAAACTGATAAAATAAAAGAATGAAGTCAACAATTTCGATCATTTGCTAGAGGTGTAAATTTTACAAAATTCAAAACCTCGGTTCCAACAATCGTGTAGCTCAGGTTGTTTAAACTTCATATTATCAATAATGATAAATACGGCAAGTATACTATAGTAAGTAGATTTTAGATTGTTTGCATCGTTCAGTTTTGGAAAGAGATCAACGCCCGGAATATACCGTAGGCCTATTGTTAATATTTTCAATTTTAAGTTTCATTTCCAGATTTCAACGGTTCAGTGATTTTGGATAGGGCTTTATCTTAAAATCATCCCCAAGTAAGAAAGAATGAGGAGCGTTCAGCAATCTAACCCGTAACAAAATATTATCTATAAAAAAAAAGTTATCGAATTATTCATTACTACATTTATCGAACAGCTTACATAAAAACAGACTTTTGTTTCCTCGTTCATGCTGAAACGAATATAAAAAACATCATCTCGAAATGTTCGAGTACATAATGACTATTAGAATTGCATTTAATGAAATAATTATATATTGAATGACGGAGATACCGTAAATATACGAGCTGTTGCAAAGTATTGAAAGTCAAAGATGATTTCAATATTTTGCCACAGCGAGTACAATATTTTCGGCATCCCGAACTAATTAATAAAACAATAATTATATTTCCGTTGAATTAAAAACATAGGTAATCGTTGAGAATGGGTGATGTCTTGAATCGT
>JAOTQE010056555.1:0-19671 GCA_025631205.1 Nesometra sesokonis
GCAGTTGTGTGACGTATGACGCTGAATACTAGTGGTTCCCACTAGGCCGCAACATATTTGACGCGCGGTGTTGCTGCACTCGACGCTAACGCGTCTAAATTGCTCTAGTGGGAACCAAGCTTTAGTTATGAAAGAGACACACCTATATTAAATGTTTGATCTTGTTCTCTTTATGAATTTATTGGCTCCTCGCGGCTACAAAGCGCACGAAAAGCTATAATTACCTCCGTCAACGAAGTCGGCGAGGTGATTTTAGTCGTGTTGGTGGGTGTGTTCGTGTGCGTGTCTGTGTGTTTGTCTGTTCGCAGAATAGTATAAAAGTAATTGACAGATTCTGACGAAATTTTACGGGAAGCTTGGAAATGATCAAATGAACAATTAATTAAATTTTAGTGAGGATCCGTGGTAGCATGCATGCGCCTGAGGGGCCTCCAGAAAACATAGTGTGCAGTGTACAATCTGAAGTGGAGCTTCACGCTACGGTGATTTTTTAATAAAGAAAATAATTATTCAGATCGAGTGTCACTTTTACTGTTGTGTTGTGTTGTGTACACACTGTTCTTACAATGGTTCCTTATTGAAAACAAACGATGCTGGCGATAAACAGTAACTTTGTAGTAAACACTCAAAAGTCCGCAAAAGCAAGAACAGTGTGTACAGAAATTAAACGGTTAAAGCTACATTTCAGAGAATTTCGGACGCTTGGCGGAGGTTTGCGCTCTCGAATGCTTCTAGTTCATAATGAATGGCTGATGAACTATCAGTTTATTGTAATAATGCAGTCAAATGTCAAACAAAACAGCAACAAGACACGAAACAAATTACAGGTAAACTATATGAAGAAAATTACACAAAAATATGAGACTTAAGTGCTCTTTTGAAAAGATCAATATCTGAAATTCCCTTGAGCGTAGTAGTTATGTTATTCCACACATCTGTTAAGGAAAAGTCAGGGAGTTAACTATGAAAACACTAAAAATGTATGTATGTTCATATATAAATAGTTATATAGGTTATATTATACATTGAAATCGATTTAATGAAATTGTTTGTATTTAGGGTCACAGTTTTAGAATTAAATGATTAAAGTTATTGTAAATTTTTGAATTCATAGTGCGAAATGAATATATTATGCCTGGTTTTGTATTCATGAATTTATCACCATTGTAGGGATATCTGTTAACTAGATCAACACTCCAGGTAAATTTGTAGCACTAAATAAATCGAATGCTTTGTAACAACGAAGATTCAGTTAAAAAACCCTAATATAAAGTTATTTTCATATACTATTGTTTGTAATTTTATGATCACAAAACAATAAATTTAAACTAAAATATAAATATTATTAGTAAATATTAAAATTTAGGTATTGAGGTAAAAACGCACATTTGGTACTCATTTGAATATTCAGTTTTTATTAAGTTTATTACTAGTAAAATTGGTGTATTATTAAACAATTAATAATTTATAAAAACTTCTGCCACAAAAGGGATAGGAAATCACACATGTTTGTTACCCCATAAAAATACACCTGATACAACTGATTTTCAATTGCTAAGGTAAATAGTAAAAGTATAATTTGCAAAATTTATAGGATTTTTTTTAAATGTTACCATTCGATTTTGGAATAAATTCTAACAGAGTATGTGCAGTATGTTACAGTAGTTGTGCCATTTCCTCACTCTGACTACATTAGCATTACAATGACTAGCCTGAGTGCTGATATGAGAAAAAGGGAAATACACAGTGCTTCCAATCTCTCTCTATAGTAGTTTCAGGTAATATAGCTAAATATATCACAACAAAGTAAAGTATAGGCCTATTACTAAATCACATTTTTTATGATCTAATTTTAACCAAATAATCAATCTACAAAATTTAAACCTAAATTATCAACTGTACAATTAAAGGAAAAAATAGTTTCTATCTTCGCAACCACTGGTAATGCAGACTATTTTGTGATTGATATGTACACATTTTGGGATGGAGATTGTGAAGAGAATGGTGATGGTGGTGATGATAACATAATGATGGTGATTGATGTGGTGATGATGATGATGATTATGATGTTGATGATGATGTTGATGATGGTGGTGGTGGTGATGATGATGATGATGATGATGATTGTGATGATGATTTTACTGTATCTGTGATACTGATCTAAAGCAAGTTTCTTTTTTGGATTCAATAAAGTATATCTTATCTTATTTTATGATGGCGATATGAATGTGACGATGATGATGATGATGATGATGATGATCATAAAGATGATGATGATGATGACATCGATGATGAAGACGACGACGACGACGATGATGATGATGATGATGATGATGACGACGACGACGACGGCGGCGACGATGATGATGATGGTTACGACGATGTCATAACAGTCAAAGTAATGGAATTTTTATGTTATACTTTAGAACAAACATCATTTACCTAACCAACACACACCGACCATTGAGAGAACCATGAGGAGACCAACAGACATGAGGTAGTTTCGCGATAAGCTCAAATCAAAAACACGCATGCGCTGTACTTGCGTAAAATGTTACTAACTTTCTTGCGAGAACTTTAAATCTGGATATTACTGTAACGCAACTCCTCACATTTATGAATAAATTATGACGTCATCTGTTAAAGTTGATGTTTACAAATTCCGGCGAAACTGCCTTATTATGTAGAAACTGGATGTTAAATTTGAATCAAACACAAATACAAGATTTTTTTAAACACGTAACGGGAACCGTCCGAGAAAGCCAATTAATGTTCAGAGGCATTGATCTACGTAACGTGTTCCTTTCCTTTAAAATGGAATCGTATAATAAAGCATACGACCGCATAAATATTACTATAGTATCAACGTGCGAAACATGTATGCAACTATTGACTAAGTTAATCATATTGAGTGAAAGTAGTTATCATAATGTGTCGCCAGAAACAAGAATTTCTAGATTTACCATTATGGGTTTCTTTAAAATGTCACCATCAGGCAATTATGCATGATAACGTATTCAAGAGACATTCTAATAGAATACAGGTTACATAAAACTAGGCTGGTGTGTGTATCGTTCGATATACCTTGTTCTTAGCATAGAGTTAGCAAATCAATCCTGAAAACCAAAATATCAAATCAAATTAATCTGATTTGATCAAAATTGTAAACACAGCTTACAGTATTTATTTATGGTGTGTTTAGTATAACAGTATGTAATTTGTAACTTACGAGTACCCATACTCCTGCATAGATTCCTTTCTTACTTAATGACACGAGAACGCTTACAAAAGATAGTACAGAATAGTATTTTTTGTGGGTATCTTCCAGTTTTATTTCAATTCGTAATTTCATTATTTTAATTTCAGGTTTTTCATTGCATAGTAGATAGATAGTAGAACAAGTATAAAACTTCCGTTGACCTGTTTCAAACAGTACAGAATAGTTAGTGTAGTGTTGACTTCAATATTGGAAGCCCAATCACTGATTTAGACAATCTTACAAAAAATACAATTACCAAACTCATAAACTTCAATTGTTTTGAAAAGATATGTACCGTAACATGTTTTTGAAATTAAAAACAAACACTATAGTTAAAGATAGAAATTTTTAAAGAATAGTATAGTATGCTCATTGACGTACATGACCACAATGTAGATCGCAACATCATTTATAAGAAACCAAATCAAGAATACAAAATGTAGTCCTTGTGCTCGATGCTGACGATATCTTATTTAGATGATTAAAAAGAGATAACAACAAAGAAATAACAATCAACATTTCTTTAAAAAGTTATGAGAAAGTTTAAAGAAATCAACGATTCTTAAAAAAAACTTTATGACTCAAAGTCAGCCTACATAAATGCAGTACAGTACTGTAGTATTGTACACCGTGTTGAGATTCAATATTTTGACATTATTTTGTCATCATCAGGGATGATAATTATCCATACCTACGATCTTAGACACCTTAAGTATTTCAGTAGTGTTTAACCAATGAGATCGTTAACTATCAAAGAAACCAAGCTACTATAACTTAAAATAGTCTCAATATCCCGAGTCCCTACATTTACTAGAATTCAATTGAAAAGTAAACAAAGCCACGTGGTTGCAAACCTTTCAAATTGGATCGAAAATGACAATAGAAATAATTAATTTCAAGACAATTAACAACAATATTCACTCATGTTAGGATTAATTGATAACGAAAGCGTATGACCTACCGAGTTTCGACGTTTCCAAAATGAATAATCTTGGAAAGACGAAATTCCAAGATAATATCCTATCGCTCCGATATAATTATCTTGGAAAATCGTATTCCAGAGAACGCTATCCTGGAATTCAGTCTTTCCGAGATAACTTATTAAATTATTATTTATTTAAATTCGTCTTTTTTTAGATATGGTACAGTATTAAATCCCGTCTTTTCGAGATAGGCTACCTTGGAAATCCGTGTTAGAGTACCTCGGAAAGAAGAAATTCCAAGATAAACCGTCTAGTAAAGACGGTAGATAGCGTATCACAGAAAGACAGAATTCCAAAATAGATGACCTCGGAAAGACATTTGGCGTCTCCTAACGCACTTTTCTTTACTAACCACTTCTCTTCGTGTTGTCACTGACGGTTTGAACCAATTATTACCAGAATTAAGAAACAATACCGTAACATGTTAACGTTATGAAAACCGACTAAAAGAGGAAAGTATAGAGATGCTTTGACTCGTCTAATATGTTTCAAAGTACACAGATCATAGTTTAGATATTGCTCGCGCAATAGAATCACTCACGCAAATAAATGGACTAATTCACCGCAAAAGATTCGGTTAATCCTTCAGATAGATATTTGTTGATATATTAAGTCGATTAGCAGAATCCTATAGAGTTCAATTAGCTTCAATTTTGTAGAGTTTTCCAGCGATACACGTTAGCATTTCAAAGTTTTTCATGCACAAAAATGGCAATGTCAAATCCTATTGTGAAATCAAAGTATTATTTTTAGAGACAATATTTATATTTATGGTAGGCTTTAATTCGTTACACTCACGTATGTTCATATTTGCTTCTTACCGCTTTATTCGTGGGTGCAGATTCTTTGTTTTGAGAAGTTTAAAAATGTAATTAAAGTACCCCTAGGTTATTAGAGGTTATGGAGAAATTGAAACTAATTGAACTCTATGGAATTCTACTAATCGACTTAATATATCAACAAATATCTATCTGAAGGATTAACCGAAGCTTTTGCGGCAAATTAGTCCATTTTTTGCGTAAGTGATTCTATTGCGCGAGCAACATCTCAACTGCGATCTGTGTATTTTGAAACATTAAATCTTAGACGCGTCAAAGCATTTCAATACTTTCCTCTTTTAGTCGGTTTCCTTGACGAAACATTTTATTGTTACTTATTTCTGCTAATAATTAGTTTCAAACCGTCAGTGACAACACGAAGAGGTAAAAAGCTGTTATGTACGCGTAAACAAAAGCGCATAAACGGATGCCAAACGCGCGCGTGAAGTGATTAACTTCAACAGTTTGTCTATAACGGTCACTCATTCAAAAGTCTATTTGTTAATCTAATCAGTGAATTTGGTACCTTTCGTAAGCTCACATCCCTTAAACGGCCGCGGATACTTTTTGATTTAAACTTTGGATGTTCTCTGTATTATTTCCCTCCCATAAGCGACCGCCCCGGAAGATGTGATTTTTTTGGACAACGAATGCAATTTTCTATACAAAATCGTTATAATGTAATTATAATTATTTAATCAAATACTGTATAAATTGCGGTGTCTAAAAATTGAGATACCCTCTGCGTTTGAGAGGGTTGTGGAATGTCGGACATAAGCAGGTATACGTAATTAAAAAACAAAATATCCCTCTATCTGTCCAACCTCTCTTAAGTGACAACCTTCCATCCAGGGCCGTAGCCGCCAGTACGGTTGGTCAGGTTTCAACCTGACCACTTTTTGTCAGGTCCACCTCACGATGCAACAATTTTTTTAAATGAGTATAAGAAATCCTCCAGTCAATATTTGCTGGCTTTAATAACCTGACCACCTTAAAAGTCGTGGCTACGGCTCTGTAAGCGGATACTTTTACCACACCCGACGATGTCCTCTTACGAGAGATTTAACTGCAGTTAGAAGTTACATTTAGCAGGGAGATTGTGTGATGTCTGAGACTACTATAGTAGTCTTAGGTGATATGTCGGTCTTTCACTTGGTCAGTGGGTTGGTCGGTCTGTCGTGTAATTGGGGAAAGAACGCATTAGAACTTTAGTCTTGTTATAATTTCGTTCTTGTTCAAGTCATGTAGTTAATGAGTGTGGATGAGATATTAAGTAGTTTTCGCCAAAGTATGTTAAAGTTATATCCTTAGGGCCGCATTTAGCCCCCACCTAGAAAACGTAGAAAACATGAGTATAGACACAAAGATCTTTGAAATCGGATCTTATATAGCCACTTGTGGTTAAAAAACTAATTTTTCGGCGGCCATTTTGAATTCTGGATGTATGTCTATCTTTTAGCATTAAGATGTGTGTTCTGGTAGTAGATACCTATTTTATTGGATTCATTGACCTGGAAAACATAAGTATAGACACCAGAATCTTTCAAATCGGATCGCATATAGCGAATTTATGGCCAAAAACAAGTTTTTTGGCGGCCATTTTGAATTTTAATAGTTTGGGCATGAAGGAGTGGTTGGCCGTCGTGGTTCCCGCAATTTTTGAAATCAGCATACTCAAAAACCCCCAGGGGCAAAGTTTCATGCTTCTTTCCAGAAATGCACACCTATTTCACATATCCGCCCCACTATATCGTTCTCATGAGCATGTTAAATCTGGAAATTACCATGGATAATAGTAGAATACAGTAGTTGTTAACCTAAATCCTCCCACTTATGAATAAATTATGACGTCATCCATTAAAGTTAAAGTTACATATTTGAGTCGGAGAAAACTACCTGTAGTAGGCCTTAATCCTTGATTTAATGTTAACAATTGGAACATCGAACGTTTTTTAGTCAAATAAAACAAATTGGTTCAGTATAATTTTAAATCTCTTGACACAATACAATAGTAAATATAGGTTCCTTTCAAATATTACCTTTTACAAAAAAAAAATCACATTCTGATAAATAAAACCAAAATGTTTACAAGTGGCTAATAATATGTCGTTGTGCTAGATTCAGACCCCAGAAGGTTTTTAATGTTATTTATGTAATTGGGTAAACTGCTTCAGAGGTGTTTTTAATTTTCAACCTGCTAGTTTTCCTTCCAGTGGCAATTTAATTTGTTTGTACCTTATCTCATTGAGTTGAATAAATAAAATAACAGTAAGTAAAATATATAGCAAAGTTGTGTTTAATAAAATGCCTTTATAATAGGAAGATATCACTGCTATATATCCTCAGTAGCGCATTGTATTTCAGGATTGATGCTATGTAATATACATTAAATTGCAAACAAATAACTTACTTGTTATAAAAGATGTATTTTTGGCAATTGATATCCTATGATTGAGTTCTGGAAAATAAAACAAAAATCCATTAATATTTTTCGTATTTATTTAAATGAAAATATAATGATACATGTGTGTTCAAAGAACATGCTAAATACCTTGTAGCGTAGCTCACATCGGTTGAAATTTGTTGCTCCATGGTTGAAGCCTCTCTGGCCTAATAGCTAGGTTCATATCCAACTATGCTTTGATCATAAATCTTGATAAATAGGCTCATCTAGCCATAATTCTTAAGTAGCCGAGATAACAGGATATATTTTGTTTTCTCGATTAAGAACGAACAACATCTTAATAAACAGCTAAAGAGTATCTAACGAGTTGGTAAGAGAGAAAGTTGTATAATGAATGGCCAAAACTGGCAAATCAACGAATCACGTTGAATATATGCATCCTGCTTTTATACAGCGCTCACAAGTTGTTAAAATAGAATTGCTGGAGATGTACTCGTGGTCATCCTACCACTGTTGGTAATGTCTACCCTTCCTAATTTTTTTGTCACTGCTAAAATGTGCTATTAGTGTTCCCCAAAACATTACTGAACCTCAGAGTTGCTTACTTTCAACCAAAATTTTAAAATAACTAGGGCAATTTATGCTCTTATTGTGATTGTTTCTCCAAAACCTGGAGAATTTCCTGGAGAAAATTTGATAATTTCGGGAGCCAGGGAGATGATCCAAAATTTCTGGGTACTCCAGGACAATCCTGAAGACTTGGGAGCTCTGCGTAATAGTAATTACAAATGCATGATAAAATTGAAATTATAAGGATCTTGACATAACTATTGATAGAGCGCTATGGCGAGATGAGCCTGTTTATCTTGATGGATAATCTAGCCATAGTTGGATATGAACCCAGCTTAATTGTTATGACGATTGTCATGACATCAAGAGGTCGCATGTTTGAATCCCGTCTGAGGCATTTTATCACACAAATGTGTAGGTATCAGTTGAGAGCTTTGATACATGTTGTGTAAATGTATGTCCTTTGAACACTGAATCAACTTATATTAATTGATGGATCCATCTGATTTGAACCTTGACTTATAATAGGCCTAATACAGTATATGTAGGTACAGTAATCTACCAACATCACATTCCCCTTAAAATTTAGTGTTCCTTATTATGACCTAGTGTCGCATTATGACACGTCTTCAAACATCAACTCTTCAGTCACTGATTACGGCACGATAGCCTATTCCGATTCGTGCATATGCATCTAAAATCACCAGTCAAATTATTATGAATTCGAAGTTGTCAACTTAGTCTTCCATTAGTTGTTTAACCAACTGTAGTAAAACATCATAATTCTGCCAAAGGAATGATAAAATCCACTCGTTTGGTTAAATGTAGGATTGTAATTGTCCCCTTATGCCGAGATTACTGCACAGGAAGCATGACCGATACATAAACAACACATGAACACATTTGTCATAAAACGCAAGTAGATGTTTCTGTATGCTATAAGTACGTTTTTTATCTCTTCGTCCTTAATGTCAACTCCTCTCATACTTCAATCTCTTAAAAAATAAAAAATCTATGTTGTTAATAATACTAATTCATTATAGTGCACAAGAGCCGTTTTTTTACACTGGACCTACGGTTTATAGTCGTTATCCGAGAGGACTTGTTCCACCACCAGAAGCATGGTACGAGTGGGCCTCGAACCCGTGCTGTTATTTATACATTGTTCATGGTTCCCCTGCTTTAACCGCTCGGCCATAACTCGCACTTGTCGGTATAAAATATGCCTAAGTAAGTATAATACTACTTTGACGCTTTCAGAACTGACTGTTTTTTTTTAAAGAATGCGATTTTTTTTTCAATTTTGACGTATTTCAAAATAAAAAGTTATTGTTTTAACAAGTACTCGTAACTCGAAGAGCTCCGGCTTTGTGCCAGCCTCCTAAATGACCCCTTGTGTACATGGACGAGCCATCAGCGCCGTTGTTTCGTAACTGAAAGTGAAATATGTTTGTGGGATCGAATCCCACTCTATGCAAAAGCTATCAAGAAAAATGTTAAAATACTGTAATCAGTCTCGCCACTTTTTCAACCAGGACAAAAAAAAAGATCCATTAATTAATCACACGGGTAGTAGTGGTATCGTTGTAGATTGCTTTTCTTTGTAGCATTTCCTGACTGTCCATTATATCCTTTAGAAACACTACTCCTATGTAAGCGTGTACATGGACGAGTCAGCAGCGCCGTTGTTTTGTAACTGAAAGTGAAATATGTTTGTGGGTTCGAATCCCACTCTGTGCAAAGGCTATCAAGAAAAAAATTAAAATACTGTAATCAGCCTCGCCACTTTTTCAACCAGGACCAAAAAAGATCCATTAATTAATTAATTAATTTTGTTCTTCCTATCTTATCAGTGCTTTTGGTACCTCCCGTAAGCGGACACCTCTCGTAAGCGGACGCGGACACTTTCTATCAAGAAAAACTTTAAAATACTGTAATCAGCCTCGCCACTTTTACAATCAGGACCAAAAAAGATCAATTAATTAATCACACAAGTACGCCTCGTCTAGCCGGAGTTAAAAATGATTTTGAAAGAGATGATATCGTTAATTAAACTGCTTTTAAATTTATACTGTATCCTTTATTACGTATAAAATGACATTGAGGAACATGCTCCCGTAACAATTAAGTTTACAATTGCTTATAAGCCTACTATAAATACGACAAAACACAAACATAATTTGCGTATAGACAACAACAACAGTTTCATAGACATGGTGAATGTGTGTGTTATGTGAGGTATAACGTTATGTAAACCTGTTAAAAAATGTAATTATCGTAAATGAAAGTATGTTTATGTGTACGGCAATGTTTGGAAACAAATATTGCCTGCAATGAGTCGTTTTTGGTGGCTGAAGAAATTGCATGAAGCGCTACATGGGATGAAGGCAATTTCTGAATTTACTAATAACCATTCAAAGGAAATATTTTACAATGAACACATGCTTTATATTCAATTGTGTGAAAATTTTCAACAAGGCGTTCAATATGAATTAAATTCTGACCGCGATGGTAAGGCGTACGAAAATAACGTAGAACAAATAATCGTGACGCCATCATTGAATCATAATACTGTAATAAAAATTGATAAAACAACCAGGCTGGTGTTCTAAAAAATTAGTTCAGTACTAACTCTAGAACAGCACTGGTTGGTCTGGACTATGCATAAACCTGCTACCCCGACAGACAAAATTTAGATTGCTTTAGTTCAGAGTTTATGCCAGCATTAAACTTAGTGACCTTTGATAATTCCATTTTCAGTTAGTCTTGTTTTAAATCTGAATTTAGTCCTGGACTAAAGATAGTCCCCTTTCGAGAATAGCAGCCCCAGTGTTTTGAATTGTACATAGGTGGTGGTCTACTGTTGTTTACCAGAATGGTTCGGGATCATAATTTTTTTTGTATTACTTCAATACGATTAAAAATTGATGAGGTACGGACGGATTTATAGGGCTTATTCTTTGTTAAGTTATTAGGTTTATCGGTATGGCTGTAAGTCGCCCCATTGGTCGTCCTTACATCAGGAAGTGTTCTACTTATTTGACTCCGCTCTAGATTGCCCTGTATCTAACATGCATTCTGCGCATATTCATAGGTTTTTGAGCGTGCGCAAACTGAGACTTCTCCGTTGTCGTCATTCTCATGGGCGACTTCAATCTACAACAATGACTAGGCATACTTAACATCGCCCATGTCTCATGCCATCCGCAGCATTTGTATTGATTGTCCAATAAACCAAACAAATAAGATTACCTTTATTGCCTTAAAATATCCATTAATATTTGCATTCGACGCAAGATTAACTTAATACAGTTCTACTCCCCTGGGCTACAGTGATATAATAATACTAACATTGCTTTTCCCAAATACACGAGCTATGACCACGCGTGCATCAACCGCACGCCTCTGGTGAAAGATGACATTAATAATGCATCAAGGTTTTCTGTGGAGATTTCAAAATGTCAGAAATTGTATAATTACCTTAGGCCTATGTTGTCTGTCCGAAGCAATGGGTACCATCTACATACTTCATTTCCACATCAACCATTCCCTACGCAGGCGCGTATCCAGGGGGCGGGGGCGCCCGACCCATCCCGGCTTTGACTTGGACGAAAAGTATTTGAATTTGAAAAACTTATTGTTTGCAATAAATTATCTGTAAAAATTCTCTCAGATATCCAGAAAATACATCGTGTTTGAAAATTGGCCAGGGGATGACACTATAACCCTAAACAACATGACATTTGACACCGGCCTCCTCTATCCCGCATCATCATCATGCCCCCTCTATCCTGCTCTGCTGGATCCACCCTGCTACTTGTCATTTTCGTAGTTATTCACTTCACACCTTTATCAGTCTTTGCCTACTTCTCTACGTTCACCTTTCTACCTTATGACCGTAGTCATTCTGATGCTGTCCATATAACTTAACATTCCAGAACAACCAACCCACTACCATAACAGTTGAAAAACTGGAGATTTGGTTAGTCAGCGTTCGTCTAAAATTGAAATTATATGATGAACAACAATTTTTTTGATTATTACAACTGAAAAGTGTTTACAACTATGTTTGGTACAATTATTTAAAACGAACCTTCAAAATACCATTTAGTGTCCAAGTAAATTAAAAATAGTACATATTTGTTTGATTATATTGCTAACTTATCGACAATCCATAATCATGAACAATTCAAAATCCTGGAGAAAATTGGAAATTTACTGGAGCCCAGGAGATGATCAAAATTCCTGAAGACCCCATGCTAACCCTGGATAGTTGAGAGCATTGAAAAAAGAGGTAGGATAGTGTGTTGTACAAGTATGTGATGCTGATGTGCATTCACATACTAGAGTAACCCATTACTCCCAACTCTTTTCTTCTGTTCCGTAAATAATAATAATACTTTTATAGCAATATTTATCATAACTTAAAAATGTATTGTCACTTGAAAAAAAAATCATAGAGAAAAGAAACAGAGATGGATATAGATTGGGGATGACCTTCAATCACATGAGCCTAAGTTCATTAGCTTAAAAATACACTAATATACCAATTTATATTTACTGTAGTGTATCATAAACAATTTTGACTTTGTCTCAAGGTAAATTTAAGCTAGATTTATACTTAGTCTTAGAAGGACTTTCAGCTTCGTGATTCAGATTCGTGAAAATAAAATCATCTGGCACCAGAGGCGTCCCATAGTAGTTGGATATTATACACTGACAATAAAACTACAAATTACCTGATGATGGCGCAAAACTTAATTACGAAACTTGAAAGAAAAACTAGTTTTCAAACATGTATTAACACTCGAAATTGACCAAAAAGTCATAACCATTAGTTTCGAAAATACCTTTCTCATATTTATATAACATCAAAGTAAATAACTTGGTAATTGAAATTAAACATTGCTTAACTTAAAAACGGATCTTGCTCATTTTTAGCATTATAATGTTGCCAAATTAGAAGTAGGAGGCCTAAAATCTAATTTTGACTTAAATGATAGTAATATATATATAATTCTACAAAATAAATAGGCATTGGCAATAAGCGCTATATAAATGTCACATTATTATTATTATTATTATTTTCAAAATATTTTTTTTTCTATTTTCCAAGTGACAATATATTTAAGTAGTATATCGTGTTTATATATTTATAAGTTTTTTACTATAAAATATATATAGTGGTATCTTTATTCAAATTAAAATTCACAATACAAAAAAAAAACAGGAAAAGGCCACAGAGTTTAAGCAGCCATAGGCTGAATTGTACGGACACTCTTTAGGCCTACAATCGGCCAAGAAAAACATTAAAATACAAAAGTTATATATAGCTATGCTCACATTTACTAAGCCATAGCTGACCTAAAGCTAAACCATTTATTTGTGTTGGTTATGATAATATTATATGGTAGTGATGGAAGATATTTCCTATAGTAGGCCTAATTAGTAGAGAGCTTAATTCGCAATCCTAAATCAAAATATAGGTCATTACAGCGTAATGAATAGGCGTAAAGACGCACCTCAGTAACCATATGACTAATGGAATTAGGCTAATCCATCCCACCTCTCTAATTCCTTATTATAAAGTCAATAATTGAATCCACTCATAGGTTAATTACCAATGAATTTCAAAGTATAAGAGTGTATCAACCCTATTTCATCATCACGTTTGTACCTTCATGGAATACAGGTAAACGTTTGTAAATAGGTAAACGTGACTTTCCAAACAGCTGATTGTTACGAATTTTTAGCATACATGTAGTGTAATAATACATGTAGTGTAATAATCTAGTTGTGTCCTAGATTTTTGAAGACACATTCGGATAAAATAATAATATAGTAACTACCAAAATATTAATAGACATTTCAGTCACGTGAAAAATTCCTTCCTTGTATATAATGTTTATATTGCGATAATTTATCGGATACTCTTTTAACGTAAGCGAGTGGAAATCCGCTCTTTGTCGAGGGACCACTCCAAAAAGAATGAACTGCAATGGATTTAAAATTCACTGCATAGGAGTGAAATCACTCACTCTTTTGTATAAAATACACTCCCCAATAGTAATAATTAATAATAATAATAATAATTTCGTCAGGTCACTCTCACTCTTTTAAAGTCACTCCAAAAGAGGAAAGTTTCATTCTTTGTAATTAAGAGAGCTTTTCTGTGAAAACACGGCCTTCACGAATTTCGTTCTTCGAGGTAATTTGGCCATTGTCTTTCTGATTCAGGGTCGGATCCAGCTAATCTAGGGAGGGAGGGGGCCTGATACCAAGTTGGACAAGCCCAGGTATGAGGTTTTAACATGAAAATGATAACCATAGGCGTGGGTCCAGGGCAGGCCCGCCTAGGGCCTGGGGAAATTTGTCTCTACTAATGCTCTTTGGTGCACTTTAGCGCCCCAAAATTGTCAAGAAAATTTTTTTTGGTTTCAAAATAGAAGGGGGCGGGTCCGTTGGGTGGGGGGGGGGGGTCCGCTCCCTCTCCCATTGGATACGCGCCTGTTCCCTGGAATGTTTTATTTCTAATTACAGTACTACCAGTAATCCATGTTCTAAGACCACATGAACTCGGCAACTATGAAGGTTACTTTTAGCTTCCGTAGTTACCGGGTGAAATTATTAAAAACACAAAATATTCCATGCAACTTTCTGTAACATTCATGAATTCGTATTTTGATTATATTAAACATGTAAATGACTAGGCCTATGTAATTTATTTTTTTAAACATTTTTTCTATGTATTCTAGTTTTTGTGTAATGAATTCGCAATCTACGTTTGATTTGATTTAATATACCTCTAAATAATAAATGCATACTCAAATGGGTTCATATTATAAAATATTACGATAATAGCCTACTTACAATTTTAAAAAAACATAATGCTAGTACACAATTAAATTTATATAAACGATATGTTTACACACGTGTAATGAATTCGCAATCTACTTCCTAATTGAGAAATACGTTTGATTTGATTTAATATGAATAATAAATACCGAATAATCGAACGAATAAATTAATGAAAAAATGTCTGTCCAATACCGATTTGTAGTTAATGAATTATTAAATGCTGATAGATATCGGGCTACGAATGAATACATACATAATATTACGTTATGATAGTATTAACCTTGAAATAATATTTAAATATATTTTATTAAATTATTGCAAACAGCACGGAATACTTGTTAGAAATCGTTAGTGGGATTAAACGCAGCAATTGGGCAGTAGTGACACTATATGCCATTGAGTTATTATGCTAATCCTTGTTTACTGTTTATTGAACAAAAATCTTCCATCTATTCGCACGAGAACGTAAAACGTTTCTTTTCTAACTAAAAGTAAATATTAGTTTATATTTCCTTATTTTCCCTTAGGAACTTTATCTGTTTTAGGCCTGGGTTACCACAAGCCATTATTATTATTATGGTTTAGACCTATATAAAACGTGTATTGTTAAAGAATATGTATATTTTATCATCCCACTCAATATTGGAATATTTACAGAAATATAATGCTAAAAATGAGCAAAATCCATTAAAAAGACTTGCAGTTTCTATAATTCTGATCATTTTTCAATGTAAACAAATCCTTTAAAGAATTTTTAAATAAACTATGCCTAATTTTAATTTTCAAGTTATTTACTTTGATGTTACTTTCATTCGAGCAAGCTATTTTCAAAATTAATGTTTATGACTTTTTGGTCAATTTCGAGTGATAATAGTGAGGCTTCGCAAACTTACGAAATACGAAAACGAAAACGGATACGTCACAAATTTTCTACCTATGAATTGTTGATGATCGTTGTAAAATACTGACTAACTCTGACAGATATTTAAGGTGTTCTACTCAATCGTTACAAGAATTTATGACGTATCCGTTTTCGTATTCGTCGTAAAGATGCGAAAGGTAGTTTGTTGTTTTAATGTCAGTGTATAATATCCAACTACTATGGGACGCATCTGGTGCCAGATGATTTTATTTTCACGAATAATAAGCTGAAAGTCCTTCTAAGACTAAGTATAAATCTAGCTTAAATTTACCTTAACACAAAGTGATCGACAGTCAAAATTGTTATGATACACTACAGTAAATATAAATTGGTAAAGTGTATTTTTAAGCTAATGAATTTAGGCTCATGTGATTGAAGGTCATCCCCAATCTATATCCTCTCTCTCTTTCTTTTCTCTATGATCCTCTCAATTGGAATTCTGAACCGGAACCGAAGCATCATACCCATGGAATATCTGACACTAAAATGTACTGCATGAACTTTTTCTAAGTTGTACATAGTATAATTACTATATTAATTACGTATTTTATTTGAAATGCGACACTAATTGTACATTGGCCTACATTATTTGATAGATATAAAAGACTATGTACATTTACTCAGGAGACATTTAAAATGAGCAAATTACGCCAGTGGGAGATCCCGATATCAATTGTGAATTGGCAGGTTTAGTCTGCGAATGACACCGTCCCTAATCATCGTGATGTCCATTGAGAACATAATGTATCGTCTGTTGATTTGAGCGTCACTGCGGAATCAATCTTTCAAGAGTGTTAGCGCTATATTCAACACCTTGGGAAATTATTTGTAACAATTCAAGGTAGATTCTATACATTTTAATTGCGTTGACGCCGCCATGGATGTAATCTGAGAAGGCTATTACACGTCACTTGAAGTATGATTAGGACAATTACATTATAAGTGTATTGATAAATTGGAACTACCTTGAAAAGTACCTATTATAATAATTAAACTCGTAACGATATTAAACATAATGATTAAATATTTAAACAGAATTATTTATATTCATTAACCTAATTAAAATTACATAAGAACAGCAGGATCTTCTTGAAGATTATAAACATTAGATAAATCGAGATAGTTTTTTGCTACTATGTGGGTACCATGTTTAATGCGGCATGCTGTTGCTGCTGATATATCTACTATTAAGTACTATTATATTCTACATCAAACATTTAAACTGCACTGATTGGTTAAAAGAGTGCCACGTGATTAAAAATATACCTACTATTCAAGCTTGCTGACGTCACTTTGCGAAATATGTACTATTTATCAAAGTGACGTCACTTTTATGACGTCACTTTGCGATATAGTAAAATACTATTTAGCAAAGTGACGTCACTGACAATTGTGATGTTTACACAGTAACAAGCGGGCCTAGGCTAGACCCTGAACCTAGGCGTTCTGATCAGTTAACTGATGACGATGTAGGGTCTAGGGCCTTGACAAATTTATCCGCAGTAAGCCTGAATAGTGGATACCCCAAAACAATAAAATATGGGTTGACCTGAACTGGCATGACTGTGACAACTTGTTACAAGGGGGAGGGGGAGGTCAGTTAGTTGTGACATCACAATTTTTATCTTTTTAAATACTGTATATTAGTCTCAGTCAGAGAAATCAACATTCGAAATTCCTCTGCTCGAAAGAGAGCAAGACTAATTATGTTTTTAATTAGACTAAGCCCATTTGCATTTCAACTTTATTTTAGACATACCTCCATATCAGAAATACAATATAGGCCCTGTACGCTAATAATAGAAATAATAATCATAATATAATAGAAAAATACAGTAGTAAAATGATAAATATATATGCATGGTAAGGACGTGAGAGATGATAATGTTAATTACAAGCTGAAGGTTTAGTTGTTCATGTTTATTAAATTCAGTTTTTGCAACATACATTTTGATTTTTTTTTTATGTTTGTAAGTGAATATTGTGTGTTACTAAAGAAATTGAATATAATGAGAGCATGTCCTAAGGGCCTACATACATTTTGTCAATAGTTCTTTATCTTTAAGGTTTGTGACATCATTTTAGGGGGGTCTAACAAAGTGTGACAATTTGTGACAAGGGGGGGGGGGAGGGGTGGTCAAAAAACGCCAAAATTTGTGTGACATCATTTATGGATGGCCCCATAGCAGTTGAATTTGCTAAAGTAGGAATTTTGAACCGAAACAGATACTGCTGTAGTAATCTCAGCTATAGCTTATTTGATTACCTTGTCAATGCTATATTACATTTTTTTTTGCTGTGTTATTTTTACCTCCATACAAACCCATATCAATAATTTCAACCCTATTGCCTACAATGCACTACCTACTTGTTTTTGTTCTAGTTTTCATGGGAATAATAACGTGCAAAATTAAAGTAGGTTTCATCTACATGTTACTGGCACGTTTACGCGGGAAATATATCCAAATTGACAACGCATCATTTTCCCGATGAAAACATAGTTATATGCGGGTATAGCAACCTACAAATTGAGCAGTTCACCGTAAACGGCATGGCGACTGACTAATTGAAATCGTTGCCTGCTGACGATACAAGTGATGTCTATCATTTGCTATTTCATTTTTAGTGTATTTTACTCACGCGGGTTCACCCAGTAATATTATACAACATTTCATGCTAATGCATAAACTAACAGTCATGGGAATACAACATTAGGTATACTTTTGATTGATTGAATTGTATTGACAGATTAGCAGGTTGATTGATTGATTCACTTATTGACTTCGACAGATTGATCGAAAGGTTTTTAACAACCACGTACAAAGTTTGTCCATTTTGTTTAATTGGAATCACTCCAAATAAAGATGTAAACGCTGTTCTAGGTACGGTGTTACACAATAATGGGTTCAACCCAAAACAAATTGGAACAAAAACTATTTCATCTGTTCTTAATTTTAATTTACCATTAAAACAGCATTTTTTGTGCGCTCTCTTTCACACGATTCTGGATCCTCCCCTGTTGGTTTTACCAGAGAACAGATAAATTAATTTAACTGTTCCCTGGGTTTACACTGGTTTTGTAATTTTATATAGGTCTAGGTAAGTTTTGTAAATATGATTAATGATGTTTTACTCTAATACACACACTATTTAAGCCTATAATACAATAATAGGGCCTACAATATAAAAGGTATACAAACATATAGCCTGATTAACAGGCCTTATAGTTGGGTTAGTCACTGTTATTGCTTGATTGCCTTTTAGGCGCTGTTGACGTCCCATACTCACTTACTTTAGTTTAACCATAAGCCATTTTATGATTCAACTTACTGGTGGTCGTTGGCGGCGCTACGTATATTACGAAAAACGACCATTCAGAGTCGACTTGGGGCAAGTCTAATAAACATACAGCAAGGAAAAGGTAATGCAAATTAAGAAGTAAAATAATGATTAAATTTGATTTAAGTTGAATTTAAATGATCACAGTGTCGCTATGTTGTTTTCTTGTTTAATTTTTAGTAACCTTAATTAAATAGTCAATGTCGTATTGGACATAGATTAATATTACTAAACACAGACTTCGGCAAAAACAAGTGTAATTTACATATTTGTATTCTTAGTGAAAGTAAATCTTTCCGAGCTGGAAGGCTCATAGGACTGGAGTTTATTTCCAGTTTCAGTAGCATGAAGCGGATGAGAGTATGACACTCCCCCTGGATGGAAGCTACTCATACCATCCGATACCATCGCAGGTTACTAACCAGCATTTTCCGGTACCCATCACAGAGCTCCCAAGTCTCACTATTTTGGCAGAAGTCTCACTATTTTCCAGTCAATCTCACTCTTTCACTATTTTT
>JAOTQE010056566.1:0-19669 GCA_025631205.1 Nesometra sesokonis
AGTAGAGAAAATTCGAACAAGATCGGAAAAATAAATCAAATAGCCACTAGGACTAAGCCCTCATCTGCAGACGGATCCGTTTCTGGGTCTACTCTTCGTCAGTAGGATGTTACGTTAATTCCTCTGTTTGCTCAAAAACCATTCGCTGATTAATATGACTCTTTGGTACATAATTAAACATATTGCAAAATATTTGTCTAAACATGATGTATATTAAAATAATTTTGTACAATACATTTTTACAATGTTTTTTTTAATGTAATTTCTGTAATAAAAAGAACAAACCCTCGACATTTCATTAAACACGATTTTGTTTAATAATAGCTCCCAATTGTTCATAATTGAATTAAATGGTTAGTAATGAAAATAAATTGGCAATTTTCAGGATTTCAACAACGCACACCCGTGAATTTAATTGATTTTTAATGCCGTAAACTTATTTGACAATACATACCCTATTTTGCAGTTTATTAATTATGTCTGAAGTATTTATAATAACTAAGAAGGGAACAAGTAACAATACACACCGTTAGAATGATTGTACATGCATGGTTCATGGCGAAAACGTTCTAAGGCGATATCGATTAAACCTATAATTTTCACTGTCAATGCTATAAGATTGTTACTTATCACAAGGTGTTTCAAAGTTGGAAATCCAGAGATCATGGAGATTTGGTCGGTCAGCGTTTGTAACTGTTTGGAGTACTATATGAGCATCTGAAAGTGAAATTATATAAACTACAATTCTTTGATTTATAAATGAAAATGTGTTACTATTATATTGCTACAATGATTGAAAAATGTCCTTCAAAATACCATTTATATGGTGGCATATATTACAATAGCACAGAAGACAGAGAGAAAACAGTGGACAGACACAGATACCAACAATAGCAAATGAAAAGTAACAGAAAAAGGAAGAAAAAAGGGAAAATTAATAAACTGATCGTCTATCTCAAGTGGGAGAATATATAATTTGAAATAATGTACGTTTTAAGGGTATTGGAAAAGAGTATCTTAAGTATCTTAGTTGTGCTTTGCTTGATGTCATTAGGTAGGTCATTTCCTTAATTTTATTGAGTGTTAGGCTACTCAATCTAGCATTGTATTAAAATGATTTGTTTATGCTGGATATGTAAATCAAGTGCAGATCTGCTGCTATAAGAGTTGAAACAAGCGTTTTGTTGAAATACGTTGCAGGCAATTTCGACAAATTGTACGTTTTTCTGTACATTTTTTTTTTATGGTGACGGCCCTTCAAGAACCTATGAACCTTTTAGGGCAGGCACTTAACCATTTTGGTGGATTCTTTAAACACCCTGGATCTGTTACTCTCTTCGCTCAGTTGCTCTCCCGCTTTCAAAGCACACCAATCCGTAATGAAGAATTCGTTTGAATAAACCTGAATGTATTTGAATTAGTAATGACGCCATCAACTTGCCCAATAACCTTTTCTTTTTTACGTCCGATTAATTACGTCTATGTTAACCGGCATCCTGTGTTAGTAATTTCTTCGCCATTGTAAGGCTGCATTTAAAAGACGGATTTCATTTGAAATAGGATTGCACAATTGCTGTCACCAACTTTACCGGTGATGTACTTGTTGGGGGTTGTTTTTACTTAATCCTGTAACAGTTCTAAATTCGCCACTGTCTACTAGTTGTTTTTTTCAAGATATATCCGTATTGTTAAATTTGTAAACGTTTTTTCTACTGTGGCGCATAATTATACAAAAAACGCGCGTAAGTACCGCGACAAATAAAAATAATAATAATAATTATAATAATAATATAATAATAATATTTAGGCATTTATATTGCGCCAATTTGAATTCAAATCGAATCATCAAAGGCGCAGTGGACTAGATGTTACAGTCAATAACTTGCTACTTCCCTAAGGGTCACGTCATGTCTTTTGCAGCATATATTAGCGTACATCCATTTGTCCACGGCATGACACTTACATAAATTGATCACCATTTAATATTTTATCATATTGAATCATATTATGCCTTATACTTTTAACACAACCCTTTCATGGTTTTATATTTTCATGCTTACAAGTTTTGTTTTAATGAGTGTGCTAAGGAAAAGAACATTTCGGATTACTGTTTTCTTGTTTTTTTGTACCCAGAGTATGGTCCTGGGTTGTCCGTAAAATGTTGGATGTAAAAATGATGATACATTTCTTAGCTGGATCTACCCTTAAACTACTTACCTTAACACTTGGGATTTATAGGCCAACAGTTGTGTATGCTCTGCATATTGAGTAGTCCTAATGTATTTAGGAAGAGTCAATATTTCCGAATCATTGAATACTATCATATTACACAGTTTCATCATCGGATCATTAAGTTGTAACGAGATATAATCAAAGGTTCATATTTTAAAGGTGGTAACTTGACTATGTATTACAAAATGTCAAATTTCTTAGGGTAACATTTATTTTTCTTACGTCAAACATGATATGAATTATAAATGTATAAGTAGTAGTCCTACTTAATCGATTATTTCCTGTCTACATTACATGCATGATGTAAAAAAAAACATCATTATAGGAATTTATAAATTGTGAGCAATATTGCAAATGATATTTGAACAACTAAAAACATATTATATTATGTTCGTAAGATCATAAGTAACAGTTAAATAAAACCTCGTCGTTTATGGTCACTAGGTCTTATGACTTTCAATCAAAGAGGCTAAGATTGAAGCACCAGATGCTCGTAAATGACATTCTTAAAACTTAATGCCTTTCAAAGTGTATTGATTTAACGTAATTGAGACATGAATGTCATTTACCGACTTCAATCTTTAAAAAAATAGGTTTGTATTCAACATAATTTTGCAAAAATATGTCCATCTAAATATGCCTGTGTCATGTTACTGAGAAATGGCATAACTGCCAGTAATAAAGGGTCGCTATGGTTCTATTTATAGGCTCCAATCAACCAACCTACCAAGCAAGAAAGCAAGCAAGCAAGCAAGCAACCAACCAACCAACCAATCAATCGATCTTTGTTTCAATGATAGCAATAACAACAACAAAAAACAAACTACATAGAATGTTCATTGAGGTTATGACCAAAAGGCCTATAGAAGCCAGGCGCATTCACCACCCAACGAAGAATTATAAATAAATATAAGTGGTACCGTATTATCCCCATATCATGTACGTTTTTATGTACATTTTTAAGGGGCAATGGTTAATTACAGTATAAAAATCCTATCATTTAAAAATCAATGTATGTTTTAATAGCATATAACGGACACCATGGTTGATGACCCAGACAACTTCTGGGGGCTATTTGTTACTGCCAGCCGCATTTGATAACCCAGAATGGACGGGGTATTACTAGGTATATCTTAATTTAATACTTTAATTCTGTACCTCACAAAAGTAGAATGTGATCAAACTTTGAACGACAATTGAAATTGAAACGCGGTTTTTTATTAATCTAAAATCGCGTTTTATTAATTAGTGTACAATACGACTAATATCATCAGTTGCATGTTGGGTTTGGCCCATTAAGACATTTCAACGGGACCGTTCTACCAAAGTGAATGTCCTGGCGGGACATATTTTGTCATCAGGCAGATTCATCGCAGGATGGTGGAGGAGTAGTGGTTTTAAGGTTTGTTCATAAGAAAAGGAAGGTGATTGTGAATGAGAAGATGATGAAGCACAAGATAATGAAGAAAAAGACGATGACGAATATAACGAATATGAAAAAGATGAAGAAGTTGAAGAAAATGATGAGGAGGATGTTTAAGATAAAGAAGGTGAAGAAGATGAAGACGACAATGAAGATGAAGAAGATAAAGAAGATAAAGAAATGATGAGTATGAAGAAGATGATGAAGACGAAGAAGATAATGATGAAGAAAGTGATAAAGGTGGAGAAGATGAAGATGAAGGAGATGGTGAAGATGAAAAAAGATGATGAAAACCAAGAAGATGAAGAAGATAAAGATGATAAAGAAAATGATGAAGAAGAAGAAGACGATGACGATGATAGAGAAGATGAAGACAATAATGAAGATGAGAATGATGAAGAATATGAAAAAGATGAGGAAGAAGACGAAAATGGTGAAGATAAAGAATACGAAGTAAATGATGAAGAGGAATAAGATAAAGAAGATGAAAAAGGTGATGTAGATGAAGAGGATGAAGAAGATGAAAAGACGAAGAAAATGAATGAGATGAAGATGAAAAAGGTGATGAAGAAAATGAAGAAGATGATAAAGATGAAGAAGGCGAAGAAGAAGGTAAGGGATATGAAGAAGATGATGAAGATAAAGAGGATGAAGATGATGATGACAATAAAAAGGATGAAAAAGATAACTAAGGTAAAGAAAGTAATGAAGATGAAGAAATTGGAAAAAACGAGGAAAAAGAAGATGAAGAAAATGATGAAGATGATGCGATGAAAAAGAAGATGTAGAAGATAAAGAGGATGAAGAAAATGATGAAGATGAAGAAGATAATGACGATGAGGAAGAAGATAAAGAAGATGATGAAGATAAAGAAAATGATGAAGATGAGGAAGATAAAATAAAATATGACGAATGAAGTAGATGAAGTAGATGAAAAAGATGTTTAATTTGATTAACTTCATTCCCCCCTCTTAAATTAAACCGCACTTTAAAATAAAAAGTCATAACCTAAGTCTGCCTTTGGATTCTTCTGAAATAACATCTCGAGGCTTCGTGATCTGATAGGATATTACAAAATTTCACCCTAAGATGGGATAATGAGTGGGATTTTCAGCTTAGGAAAATTTGCGTAATTTACTCATTAGCCATGTCATCAAAGAGTTCGATTATTACAGGTATTTTGAAACGCTGTTATGAATAGGTTTGAACAGAGTAAGCCTATTCGTTGAAAGCATTGACGATCGACGATTAGCATTGTAGTGTGCTTCTTTATTATTTCTATTCGCAAACAAAAATCTTGGATGGGCAGGGATCAATCCACACCCCCGTCTTCTCTGGCTGTTCTCTTGCAGACTACCGTTCCAAACATACACGGAAAACTATCATCATCAACTGGATGCTCACTGGAAGAGCAGTTAGTTAGGGAAATCAAATCCAAGATGGATTGACAATATTATAAAGACACTAAATGGTAGGCTACTCCTGATGATGACATAATTTGTCGAAATGTTGAATCTTGTCACGATGGCGTGTATCTCATTCCTTTGAGTATGCATTATACTTTCTTACTTTGTAGGCTAAGAATAGACTTGGATCAGAATGGAACAATAGGATTGGATCAGAACCACTAATATAAGAGCAAAGGAACACAATAACTTCGCACTCTAAATCAAGTAAAATTAAAGTAAAAATTAAATCATCAAACCATATATAATAAATGCACCACCCGTAACCATTAATATTAATTGCAAACCGAAATCGTTTACGAACTGGTTGAATCCAACGATTAATTTGCAGAAAATTTAAAATAATAATATCGAGTGGATGGTCAATCTATCAGCCGTAATTTGATATACTAAAAACAGATGGTTTTGTTAATTAAATTATCATAATGATGAGCATAAACGTGCAAACCATATTGGGTATCTAGAAGTAAATTAAAATTTGTATATCCAGGTAGATTATATATCATGTTATATACATCTCCCTATATACTGTTTTATTGTCATATTAGTACTCATACTCGATCAACGAATTGACAGTAATGAGCACAATTAAAACCATCAAATCAGTACCCAGAAATATCCATGGTGAATAAACCCACCACCCGTCTCAGTAGGCATAGTATGATTGTTTCCATTATTTTAGGTTTGTACAAAAGAACATTGTGATAAATTAAACAGTCAGGCTTTACGCTAAAAAAATAACTTGCAACCCGATAACTCTGGCTTTAGATAGATTTTTGATTTTGTGGAAAACCGGTCATCCATGAAGATAGATGCATAGTCAATCTCAGACAAACATTATCGAGCGTCCTCATTGAGAAATGTATTTAAAATTTGTTTTGGAAATCTTTGCATATAAAACTTATCGTGCCTAATGATAGGTCAGTCGAATAAAACATTTACTCTGTAAGATTATCCAAATTCAGTTTCAGACTTAAATTAAATTTAAAACAATGTTTAAGTCCAATCAAGGAACAGTGAAATGTTCCATGGTCCAACCGATTAAGAAAAATGTGTAGCGCCCTCATAATTAGGATATTTTGTCTGAAATGTTTGTTACAGTTGAGCCTCACTGTGCGGACACCTCTCGCAAGCTCACACCAACCATAACGAACACTCAATCAAAAGCCTGTTTGTTATTTGAGGCTAGTTGTGGCAAAACCACCAAGTTGTTGCACAGGATGTTATTGAGAAAGAAGGAAATAAACAATGTGAAATATAAACAAATACAAAGGAAATTTGTGTATATTTTGTCCAATGACTTTTGTTATAGATGTCCGATTTTGATAATTGACCCCTCATTTTAAAGATTTTGAAATATGTAATATGATTTTAACAATAACTAAATTTTGAATTTTCCTACAACTTGATGGTTTTGCCGTGTCACGCCTCATTTTTATATAATCAGTTCATTTGGTACCTCTCATAAGTGGTCACCTCCAGTAAGCGGCCGCGGACACTTCTTAAATAAATATTTTGATTTTTGCATGATACGTAACCTCGCATTTGCGGCCACCCCTGAAAATTTTGTGGACGAATACATATTACTCAACCAACTGATTTTTAAAACAATAAATTGCAATCTCTAGAAAATGGAGTAGGTCTTTGCATTAAGAAGGCCGTGAATTGAAGGACATAAACACCTATACGTGATTTTATAAAGTTTGGCCCTCTATCGGCTGAAATCGGGTAGGCAGCCACTTTCCATAAACGGACACTTTTTCCGGACCTAAGGCTGTCCACTTACAAGTGGTTCAACTTTAACATATAAAACTACTTCTGTTTGTCAAATCTGAGATTGAAGTTCTAACTAGGTTAAATTCAATTTTGGTAAAAGCAAACGAGCGCCCCCTCTTTACCATGCACGTAAATGAAATGTGTATTTTAATACTAAGTTAATCAGACGGGTATTACTATACTTCCTGTCGGAGCCGAAATTAGGGAAAATTGGTTTAACGCGAGGAACAACTGGCATATGTAATTATAACAAGAAATATTTAAATAAAGGTTTTGTATGCCTATATTGATGCCTTTATTAGTACTAGTCAAATTACACGTCCCGTAACCTTGATCTTTTACCCCGTTTTCGTAACCTTGACCCTTGACCCCGTGACCCATCATCGGCAATTCTAGTCTGAACTGACATGCTTCCACCAAGTTTGGCCAAGATGGGACCAAGGAGTAGCAACAAAAACCAGTTTTTTGACCTTTAACCCCAGTGACCCTAACCTTTACAAAAATGAACACATTATGGCAAATTTCGCAGTGAATCTGTATCCATGGAAATCAGAACAAGGACCTGGGAGGAGTAGAGGAACAAACAGACAGACAGACAAGCAGACAATCATTGCTCAAATTATAGTATGATTACTATATTATTTTCTTAATTTTATTCAGTAATACAGATTTAAAGTAATTTCCAAAACACTATGACAATATTCAAATCTGTTTCTGTGTTTAACAGTATCAATTGACATTGTGAAACTCCTGTGTTTCTACAGAGAATAGAGTGTACAGTATAAATGTGATTATTTTTACTCACTATGGTCATTACCCACAAATAAAACCTATGGCTATAAATACGGTCTGTTATTACAAATTACAGGCCCGTAGCAGGAGGGTAGGGTTATATTCGGGAGAACCTCCTTTCTAGGAAATCCCTCTCCACTCCCCATTCGATAGCGAATGCTCCTTAAATTTGCAAACTTTCTGAGGACCCAAGCTGCTCCGATCAGCGGAATCCTTTTCTACTTTCCATGTCAAAAACTATCGAGTGTCTTAATTGAATTCAATTAAATTGTTAAAAAATGACAGTCGAATATCCAGAAGTGTCTCATTCTAAAATTATCGCACCTAGGCCAACCATAATGGGACTGAAGTTAATTATTTGTTGCACCAAAACCTATCATGGGGGATTTGGGTTACAGTTTTTCTTATTCAAATCATCACGCACCTGAATTGTTTAAGGTTTCCCTCGGGATCTGATGATACAATAAGTCTTAAATTTCCGTAAACCAATCCCAACCATGTGACGCATTTTTTTATATGCACACTCATTAGATGATGAATACAAATTGTTTACTCTTTTTTCGTTTTATGTGCATCTGTGTCTTTGCTTACGTTTCCATCCGTTAAGTTGCAATAATGTTTTCCACCACGCCCTAATCAGCGAATCACTAACCATTTCATAGATCATTAAATTACCTCATTGGTACCCACTTATAGTCCTGGATTGAGAGAAACGCAGATCGTTGGCCTTAATCAGCTGATTACTAATGCCTACCTCATTGATACCAATACTCGTGGCTGAGGGAGACTAAACACAGGCTATTTGCACTGTAGTACGCTCATCAGTAGAATCACCACATTGGTAGTCTGGTAGTTGACATCTGGTCTACCACAAGATACCAATAAAAGGTATCCAAACTCAACATAATAGGCTTATAACAAATTTAGGTTTAGGCCTAACTAAGCATAGTCTTCCATGCATTGATACCGTAAAGCGTAAGATTGCGGAGGATTGCTGTTGTATAGCCTAACCACCTGTGAGGATTACGTCTGCGATTACGTAACATAAGAACAATGAAATAAAGTGAATTGTGTTATGATGGTTTATATTTATTATTTGATTAATCGTAACATGTCATGAGACAACAATAATGTTATTTATCCTATGTGGCAGAGCCAAGTATGAGACATAAGTCGGAAAATTGAAAATTGATTTTTTTATGGATTATAAAACTACACATTATTATCTTTAACCTGTTTCTTTTCTCTATGCTTTAACACAACAAAAATCAGTTTCATACGATGCGAAGTTACAAACAATTGAAGTTCAAACATTTAAAATGTACGTTTTGAGAAAACTGCATTTGATAATCATTTATCAGCATATATTGACTAAGCAATGTTATTTTAAATTGCATTTTTTACAACAATTTTGATCATATATCTGAAAATTGTTAAGGTAGTATGAATGTGGAATATATGAACTGTATATTTTTTAAATAAAATAAATTTAAAAAAATGACAATTTTTAAATTTCTGCCTATTGTGGAAACTAGCATTTGCGACTTATGTCTCATTTGGTTTTGGTTCTGCCACATATAAACCATGGTTAGGAATGCAATGATATCAACTAATTATTCCATGGGTAAAAAGTTCACTATTGAATAATAAGATAAAATTTCAGTGATATTACATGTGGTGTGGTGGTCTACCGTACTATTTGTTATTAATCAATACCGGAACAAATATAAATCATAAAAGTGTGTGACAAGATGAATAGTTTAGTGAACTCCAATAGTACAATATTACCCCAGGCGTCGAAATTTTACTGTGCATTTTATTTATCGAGGACACTCTAACCATCGGTTGTAAAATAAATATTTGATTATAATATTATTAATGTTGATAAAATTGAATTGGAATTATTGATTTATCATGCAGCCTACATTTCAAAAATAATGCATATTCTTAAAGAAGGCCTGATATGTACACTAGCAATCTATTTAATAAAAAAAAACATTATACATATTTTCCGTCAGTAAATGAAAACTGCCGAACAATTATAAACTGTAACTTTTAATATCTTAAATATGCTTTAAAAAATAATGTGTTACACGAATGATCATTAATAGATAGGCCTATATAATCAATTTTGTCTTCGTCAGAAGATGTACAGTATTGCTAAGATGTTTCGAATTTTAGTCTGTTATCATTATTACTAACTACGTACTCCTATGCCAAACCTGGGCATCAGTACAACTTCAGCTCGGAGCAGGCGTATTATCTCAATTAATTTAAACCGACTTAGAGTAATAGCATGTTAATAAACGGCTAAGGGATGTTCTGAGAATGTGATACTTGTAGTTATTTATTATTTATACAACAGCACAGTACTAAATATATACACCATGTAGCACAAACATGAATACAGTACAGTATTTAGGGCTATTACTAGAGAATAATAAAATATATCCAAATTTGTGAAAATTTCCCGAAAAAGGCATCCGAACTCAACGTATGAATTGGTCTTGTTACACATTTCGTTGCATGCAGTTTACAATATCTTTATATAATTTGACATTTAACATTTACTGTGTATTATCCAGCACTTTAGATGATACACCTTTATCCTGTTAAAGTATTACCAAATATCCCCTGAACAAGTAGTACTGTCTCAGCACATCACACCTATCCTCCGAAATCTACATTGGTTACCCATTAAGCAACGTGTTGTTTTTAAAATCCTTTTATTTGTCTTCAAGTTCATCCATAATTCATCACCCCAAATATTTCTGACGTTCTTCAATTTTGTTCCTCAACATGCACTCGTACTTTGAGGTCAACATCTGACCAAACGCTTCTTTTCTGCCCATCTTGGAAGTTAAAGTCATGTGGATAAAGATCCTTCAAGGTTGTTGCACCTAAGTTATGGAACGCTTTACCATCGTCTATTCGTCATTCACCCTCTGTTGCTGTCTTCAAACATCGTTTGAAAACTTACCTATTTAGTTCTTTCTGATTCTGTTTTTCTTTTTTCACTTGAAGCGCGTAGAGATTTAGTATTTTGTACTATATAAATGTTTAACCATAATTTAACCATTTACTACATCGTATCTCATTCTTTAAAATGGTGCTTTTATACTAATGTTTGCTTTTATGTTTTTGTCTTATTAGACAACAAATTATGACTTATAATATGAGTTTAGTAATCATTAAACAGTTTGAGTTGATTATATTTAATATAAACACCATAATTATTGATTTTTTACCATGTACCAAATTAGCCTGAGCCTATCCCAACTTACCCCGCTCGTGGGGCATGTTGGGACGAAGTAGAGTTTGTGTTTAATTATTATTAATCGTGAATTAATGTCCATGTGTAGCCAGATAGTGTAGGTAGGCCTATGGTCATATGTAAAATGAAACAAAATTCCAGTGTTTATTATTAATATAGGGCCAAAATAGTGAAAACTGTCCAGACTAGCCCCGATTTCCCCTACTCCATTCGTTTGTTTGTGTGTATGTCTGTCTTCCTCCATTAAAATACTTTGCCGATTTAATTTTCCAGCAATATCTGGACCAAACGTAAATCTGTTCTCCAAAGGTTTAGTGATGATCCCGTTCATCATCCGGATTCTAGAACGTATTATTAAACATAACAGCAAACCAAACAAAACAAAATGCTTGTCAGACCTGGTATATTTCACACTGACAGTTTAAATTATAAGTATTACTGTACTGAATACAGATATCGATTGGAGTAATTGTTTATTTGCAGTAGTAATTATTTAAAATTTAGACAAACGAAGGAACCAACCTAATTTCACTCTTCCCTGGTGACAAAATAAATCATTCACAATATTGTGATAAAAAAAACATTTCATATTATTTTACACTCGCCATATTATTTTTATTATGATCGTTTTATATGCCTATATATTTAATTACACGTACATCATGAGAGCGCTGACAGGTGTTAGAAAGTATACATAAGATTATTAAATGCGTAATTAATACATAAAACCTAAGACAATGAATTTCCTGGCGTTCAATATCCAAACACAACCTTTGGCCTCGGTGCCTTAGTAAGTCTCTCTAATAAAGTAAGTTAGTATATATCCTCTTCTGAGTCTTATAGCTAATAATCAAATCATATGAAATACATTTGTTTTCTTTAAAATCATAAGAACATTTACATATTACAAATTATAGATGAAAACATATCATCGGTTAAAAATATATAAATCCACATTATTAATTATATAAAAATAATTACAGAAATTGTTTAAAAAGAAAGGTAAAACAAACAAACAAACTATAGTCAGTATTTAGAATTCATATATATTTATTTATTGAAAAAAAAAAAACAAACAAGTCAAGCATAAACTAATAAGAGATAAATTATTGCAGAAATGTGCAAGCATACGGTAGGTAAGCTGGTACTTATTGATAACAATACAAGTGGTAATAAATATAAGAAAGTTATAAACAGCTATGCAATTAATTGCAGTTGTATTGATATCATAGCACGATTGTAGATTAGATTTAGACAGTAGATACATGTGATGAGTTATAATAAAACAATGTATAGGTCTGAGAAATATGCAGGTGGTTGTATTATATTATGGATGCAGATACATTTTTGTGATCATAAGCAAAATGTAAATAACTATACAGGTGATTGTATAGTTTATTGTTGTTGTTGTTGTTGTTGTTGTTGAATATATTGAATGTTGAATTCATTTGAGTTACATTTTTAAACAATAGTATAATGTCAATGGAAATTGTATCGAAATAGATAAAAGGTCAAATGGGGTGCTTCTTGTAGATTAAAAAAAACAGTGAATATAAATGTTTATGTTTTGAGCAAGGTGGTGAATGAATCAATGTTCTACGACCCGATCACTATTTGTTTTGGCCTATGCCAACCTTCAAAATGGCCGCCAAAGTCAAATAAAGTCATATTTGTGATGGGTCTCTAGTCTAAAACTATACTTATGCGATACAGAAAAACTGTGCAAAATTTCCCAAAATGTCATACTTTTACCAGAAAGTAGACAAATTGCTAATCTGCTGGACTGTTTGCTATTCATATGTATCGTTTTATCTATAATAATAATATTGATGATGATGATGATGATGATGGTGGTGGTGGTGATGCAGAAGATATTGATGATGATGATGATGATGATGATTATGATGATGATGATGAAGAAGAAGATGATGATGATGATGATGATGATGATGGTGATGCAGAAGATGTTGATTATGAAGATGAATGATGATGAGGACGAGGATGAGGGTTGGGATGATAAATAATAATAATAATAATACTGTTCGCTATTCATAAGGACAATTTTGTCTATAATATAATAATAATATTGAAGAATTGTCCATTATTTATAAGGCCTTTTGTAAGGTTTGCTAATTATAATTTGAAAAAGGGGTAATGATGATGACGATGGCGATGAAGATGACGATGATGATGATGATGATGATGATGATGATGATGATGGTGATGATGATGATGATGATGATGATGACGACGTCGACGACGACGGCGATGATGATGATGATGATGAAGATGATGATGATGATGATGATGATGATGATGATGATGACGACGACGACGATGATGATGATGATGAGGAGGAGGAGGACGACGACGACGAAGATGAGGGTTGGGATGATAGCAAATAACAATATGAGCAAGTTATGTTAATACAGGTGACAATTAAGATTAAGATTACAACATTAAATAAGACATGACGTCTATAGCTATATTAAACATCAGGACTTATCGTGAAACATAAATCTCTTGTCACAGTGATCAATTAATTCACTTACTATGTTCCCACTACATCGTACACACACAGCAATATATCAAACGTATTCAAAACATTAATAACCTCCCTCCTCCGCGATTGAGCTCTCGTCACTTACGACACAAGCTCCGCCTATCGACGGCGACGTTAAACGTGTGTGTAAAGCTTACGAAACTCATAGTTCACAATGCTTATCATCGGTAGTTGTTGATATCATCCGATGTTAGAGATAATACTCGAAGTCTTATTGTGAAATTATGTATGAAGATTAATGAAATGTAAGGCAGTATAGAGGACGTACTTCAGGTGATAGGTAAGCTAAATCGTAATTTTTATGGGTGAATTTTTAGCAACATCGTGCTTCGAGCCGCTCCTATTAGTGCTTCGTGCCGGCTCCTATTATCTCCAATTAATCTCTTTACACATTCAAGTTATTATAAAATCATTAACTATAGAAGGTAGACTAGCACATTTTTTTATCAGGCATTTTAAATGAACAAGAGCGACCGCTCACTGAGTTCTCGATTTGACTTGCGATTACCTGACATATTTGGGATGTAAAAGATGTCTTCTATTAATTACCCATGTAGGTTTTGATAAAAAAGTTTGGAAGATCAATAAACTATTTTAAATGATTAGAATGGCCATTCGTACAAATTGACTTTTTTGTTACAAAAATAGTATGTTCTACGCGGAAAAGAATCCAACTCACGATCTATGCTTTGTTAGAACGGTCCTTAAAAATTGTGTTTGCTTAGACTTCGCCACACTTACGATTAGTTTAACTAGTATTCTACAGTACTTGACGAAACCCATTTTGTATTGTTTTGTGGTTCTAGAGGACACCCTGTTGTATAACTCTTAAATTTATGAACGTTTATTGAAAAAAAAACTTGAATTAACTTCCATGCATGTTTTAAACCTGGCGGTTGTTTTTAAAAATTGTGGTCGCAGCACCCCTAACAACAACAACAGCAACAACAACAACAACAACAACAACAACAACAACAGCAACATTACCAACAAGAGGAGTGAGGCTAAAAATTCTACACTACGGCGTATAACCTTACCAGGACTTCTGTGCTGAATTATGAGGAATGATTTCATCTTTTTTTCATTATATTTTATTGATACCCGTTCTTCCAATGCGCGCAGAGAGACTTCGTTATTTGCACTCTACAATCTATAAACCATTAACTAATATACTTTTGTTTCCCTTTTGGTGTCCATCTTCTTTGTCCACCTCTCCAAGTATAGCACATTTACCTAAATTTACTTCAAGCCCACTGTATATATGTGGCAAAGCCAAACCAAATGAGACGTAGTTGCTAGTTTTCCACAATATGCAAAAATTTAAAAATGGTCAATTTTTTCAGATTTATTTTATTTCAATATAATATACAGTTCATACATTCCACTTTCATATTACCTTAAAAATGGTCAGATTATATAATCAAAAATGTTTAAAAAATGCAATTTAAAATGAACTTGCTTAGTCAATATACACTGATAAACAATTTTCAAATGCAGTTTTCTCAAACGTACATTTTAAATGTTTGAACTTCAATTGTTCATAACTTCGCATCGTATGAAACTGATTTGTTTTATGTTAAAGATAATAATATGTAGTTTTATAATCCATAAAAAATTCAATTTTCCGACTTATGTCTCATTTGGCTTGGATGCCACGTATTGAGTTATAACTATTATTTTATGATCTGTCGAATATCGATGTAATTATTATAAAATGTGAGGTCTCATCACACACTGGATCGCCTGGTTGGAAAATAAAAACAGAAATAATATTTATTTGTAGGTATTTATACTAAAACAGCCAAAATCTAAACTTTAAATGGCATTCCTGGGATAAGTAGATTCAAAGATGTTGACATTTGAAATTACAGTATGTACATAGAAACCTGTTTTGAAGAAAATCGCCAACAAAGTAATCTACAAATAGCAAATTATAAGATTGTCGATCTCATAAAAACCTACAAAAGACATTTACATTATGAATCTAACATAAAAAAGTATATGTGACAGAGCCTCGAGACAAATGAGACATAATTCGCAAAGCTAGTTTGTTTTCCGAAATAGAAACATTTAAATTTTTAAAAATTGTATTTTTTTTCAAATTTTATTTTATTTTAAAGATGTATTGTCACTTGAAAAATGAAAAAAAAAATGGATTTTGAAAATAACTTGCTGGTTTCGAAGAAATATATAAGTTATGACCATGAAACTAGAAAATTAGGGTATTTTAAAATTATTTACCCCAAACATTGCAATGTTATATGCTAAAAATTAGCCATAACCCTGAAAAAGACTGGAAGCCTCTTCAATTTTTATCATTTTTCGGTGTAAAAATCTTATTAAACAATATTTAAATACACTAATTTTTATTCTCAAGTTCTTAAATTTGCTGTTACTTTATTATGAGCAAGTTAATTTTAAAATTAATGTCATTGAGTTTTTGGTAATTTTTAAGTGACAATACATCTTTAAAAACACACAGTTTGAACATTATACTTTCATACTACATTAAGAATTTTCATATATTTGATAAAAATAATGTTCAACATATGCAAATTAAAATGACCCTGCTTAGTTACTGATAAGCAATTTTCAAATTCAGTTTTCTCAAAACTTACATTCTGAATGTTTGAACTTTGATTGTTTATAACTTCGCATGGAAACATCGTAATAAACTGATTTTTTTTGCATATAATAATGGATAGTTTCATAATCTATAAAAAACTCAATTTTCAATTTTTTGACTTATAACTCATACTTAACTCTGACACAAAACTGATGGTACAGGAGTACCATTTGTTATTACATTCATTATTATTTATTATAACAAAATTTGACTTCACAATATTTGGTGACTATCTCAAATTGATCTCAACTACGATTTCCTTTCTTGTTTCGATAACTCGTATTGCGCTATAGCATTGCTGCAGTCGAAACATTTTTATATACTTCTAGTTATATAGATGATTAAATTTAGTTAAAGATTGTTTTATATCAATGTGTACCTACGTGTAGTAATTTTGTATTTTTTGTTGTGTTGTTAGCTTATTTTATCCCATTATTCAAGTTGCAAATTTGTTCATTTTCCCCATGTACTATACCTTCAGGTCATATACCCGTGTTTCGAGTCATATAATATAATTTATCAATACTATTTAGGTGCATTGGAATTTGGCACCAACAGATGCAAATATTCTGAAACGTATGATAACAGATTCATAATGCCGAAGGCTCGATAATGCCTATACCGTAGATCTAGTGCAAAGATAAAAACTCAGCATTAACTTAACTTAATTTGATATGAAGACTTTCGCTGTTTAATGTATACCTTTTTAAATAGCGAATATTTTAATTTGTTGCCGCGGGTGGGGGAAATGTTGTGATGTGACCAGCCTAGATAAATTAGTTTACATGAGAAGGTTGCAAATACTGAAGCTGGGGCGGATTGCTATAAAACAGTCTTAACTGACGGTCTTAACTTACATAATAAAGCCGGCTTTAACACATAGACGTTCTTAGCAAAGTCACCCAAGTTAGATCATTGCTATAAAACAGTCTTTCCTAAGACCGTGTTGAGTATTGAATCTCGAACAAACACTCCATAGTAACAGTAATTGAGGGCGCTATTTTAGGTAACTTTTGTGCCACATCACGTTTGATTTTTTTTTACGAAAACGTTATACTAGTTTTAACCTCATAATATGGTATATGTTTAAACAGTTGTAGTTATAAAAATTTATTCAAACAGGCAATTGAAGGTAAAATAATGCTGATGCCACATTCTAAGTGATTTAAGACCATTTATAGCCTCCGCCAAGCAGGCTTTAATATTTAAGACCGCTAACTGCTAAGACCGTGGTATAGCAATGGTCTATAATTAAAGACCGTGCGTGACGTCACGATTATAGACCGTCTTAAGCTTAAGACAGTCTAAAGACAGCTTATAGCAATCCGCCCCTGATCAAGCAGGTGTCTTTTTGCCTCCGACTAGACGGAGCTCTAGACTTATCTTCTGATTAGTTAAGTTTCATGTACGGTAATGTATCTTTTTTGGCGATGGTCGGAAAAGTTAGAAGGCGCTTGAGTTTTTCAAAACATTTTTGTATAGTCATCCGAAAAATGAAGTGAACCCGTGAGTAAATTTCATTTAACGTTACAAAAGTCTTACGCCCTTGACCAAATAACTCTCGACAACAGAACAGAGTTTTAGAAGGTTAGGCCCGTTCATTCGTTCGTTCGTTCATTCATTCATTCAGTATTTTATTTAAGAAATAGATTCCATACAATAATCGACAAAAAATGAGTACATATTCAATTCATATAATAGAGGGAAATGGAAAAAAAATACTGTGTAGTATTAGAAAAATCCATACTACGAAACCTATCTAGGTACGGCCAGGCTTCTAGACAAGAAGCACAAAATAAATCTAGGCCTTACTCGTGGGTAAGCTCAAACCACTTCCGGTTTAGTAATGAAGATTGTAGAGCGTATTGCATGGTGTTGCTTATATCAGAGTTGCTACTGTCAGTTATTCTTTTTATGAAACTACAAATAGAAGATCTAATAATTTCATGGCAATGGAACACTATTTTCTACAAACATTATGCTAGCACCACAGTGTCTAGGCTTATGAAGCAGTAAGCGTAAACCATTGTTGTAACAAACTTGTAAAGACTTTATGGTGGCTTGAGTATAATTACACCAAAGCGTATAGCAGTGCATGTTCATACAAAACGTCTTAAATAAAAAACACTTAAGTTTATTTGAGCATTTACGAAACGTTCTGGATAGATTGTTTGCTGTAATACATAGTGCCCTGTATTGGCGTTTTATGTCAGGAGCATCGCTACAGTCCGAATTACATTCCATAAGTAATAAATCACATTGATGTATTTAAGTGGAACCTCATTGGGGCCGTTCGTACTAGAGTTAAAATATTAGGTCCACTCCGCTGTGTTGCCACATGCCTCAATTATGTTTTGCCTCTGATGGTAGAAAATTTGGAAAACATCTAAAAAAAAACTCACCAAGTGGTAATGAGACCATGTCAAAATTTGACCTCATGATTTCTAAACATCCAATAAAAGCATTATAATTTGACCTCACCAATAATCACAAAGGTATGTAAGTACTGCTTTATAATTGTTTTTACCTGGTTTTTAAAACTAGTGTGAACAGCTAGTGATTTAACCCAAAGGCTACAATAATAAAAAAAAAACATGAGTTTTTTATTTTAAGTACAAACACAGCCATTGAGAAGTTTCCTATGAAGAACAGGTAGAGATTTGTATAGTGTAAAATTGTATAGTTCACAACGGGACTTGAACCTGTGCGTAAATATTTGCACATAACTAGTCAAAGGTTTTACCCGCTCGGCCAGCTACCGCTCGGCAACAGAACAGAGTTTTAGAAGGTTAGGCCTATGAAGAACAGGTAGATACTTGTATACTGTAAAAATGTATAGTCCACAACGGGACTTGAACCTGTGCGTAAATATAATTGCAGGTTATTAGTCAAAGATTTAACCCGCTCGGCCAGCTAATGCTCGGCAACAGAATAGAGTTTTAGAAGGTTAGGCCTATGAAGAACAGACAGAGACTTGTATAGTGTAAAATTGTATAGTTCATAACGGGACTTGAACCTGTGCGTAAATATAATTGCAGGTTATTAGTCGAAGTCTTGACACAAAACAGTTTTAGGACGATATAACGAACATTTGCAAAAGAAATCAAAACGATCAGTCGGCAATAAGATGAGGTTTAAAAAATAATGAACACAAATTTAATTTAGAAGGATTGCAAAGAATGTTTACATTCATTTCAAGTTGTTTCCAAATTTGTCTACATTTTACAAATTTTATTGAAGTTACATCATTAAATTATTTTGAAAACCATAAGGAAATATTAAAACTTGGTTTTTTTTTCGTAAACAATGCTATTTTTTGTAAACCTGAAAGAGAATTACCGGTAACCCGTGCTTTAATCGCATGCTACAAACATTTTGGCGGCTTGGTTAATTTTACGGTATCCATCGACAAAATAGCTGAGTTTTAGAAGAAAATAACGAATTCAAACAAATTGTTCAAATCAAATTAAAAACCCGTTGCATCTAAAGTCTCAAAACATTAAAAAAAAATGAATAT
>JAOTQE010056588.1:0-19662 GCA_025631205.1 Nesometra sesokonis
AAAAATAGTGAGAAAATGTCAGAAATAGTGAAAGAGTGAGATTGACTGGAAAATAGTGAGACTTCTGCCAAAATAGTAAAACTTGGGAGCTCTGGCTTTATATTTGTATATGTAATTTTAAATAACATAGAATAACTCCAAATAAGGAAAGTGAGGCTATGATTTAATTCTCAACGTTTCAACTTTTATTAAGTCATAATCAGGAATGAAAAAAATGAAACGCAGGGGTCCCAAGTTGTAAAAACAGAAATCCTGGAGATTTTTCCGCGGTCGTCTGACCAACGTTTATACTGTGTACCCTAACGCCTTGTTTATTATGAAATAAAAGATTCTGACATGTTTTGTCACTGTTAAAATATGCTATTACTGTTCACCGAAACTTTACTAAACCTCATGACTGGTATTTTTTTTAAATGTAGGCCAATGTAGGCTGCAATTGTGAAACTTTGATAATACCTGGAGGATTCCTGGAGAAAACTAAATTCAGGGAGAAAATTTATGTAATAATCGGCCAAAATTCCTGGAGACTTGGGAGCTCTGGAAACTTTGAGAAATCATGGCCTCACTTTCCTTATTTGGAGTTACTGGTACTCTATGTTATTTAAATTTAATCAATGCATCTATTTGTTTTTTATATGTAATTTTATTGATAGAGTAACTGAAATGAGTTTGTATGACCCAAAACAAGCAATAACTTCACAATGGCACCTTTCAACGGTTTAATCGTTACGTAATCAAGCTACCTCTACCACTGCCCAAGATCATCCTGTTGTTGTCATTTGTGACTACACCGGGCAAACAGTTGATGAAATCTCAACCCTTTGAAAAAAATGACACCCTCAAACAAGCTGGATCTACCATGTTAAATTACTAGGAAGATCTACATAGGACCACAGAGAACTACCTAGTAACTAGGTAGTATATTTATTGATGTTATTGATACCTTAAGCTAAATAAGTAATTGATTGTCATGGTGTCATTTCTAATTAGTCTAAAGGTCTATTAATGGCTGTATTTTTCTATTGTAGGGCATTGTTGACCATATCCACAGTGGGCTCCCTATTGGAGGTTAATTGAGAGATTTATGGGTCTTCATTAGTGGGATAATATAGGTAGGTTGCAATGTTGGTGTATGGTAGTTATAAAAGAGTTAACTCTGTTAACTACCTATGTCTACCTTGTCACTACCATTGTCTACCATGTTAACAGAGTTATTTTTTTCAAAGGGAAGTATCCAAACTTGTCAGAAATTTCCATCTTCATACAATCTAGACTTTTTTCGATCATACAAAGTAAACCTACTCACAAAATTGGAAGGTGTTATGGAGGTCAGAACTATGGGTGTATAACACAAAACATTGTGTACAGATAGCAAATTCTACAAGTTCAACACCACCTTCACTAAAACAAGAAGGTTCTTAAAGGAAATGATTCATTGTTATACTCCAGCATTTACCAGATAATTTTTATTTCTACATTGTACATGGATACAAAACACTAACTTATCCTATGCAGTTGTAAAAATTGAGAAAAAAATATGTCTAAATCCTTCAAAGTATTTAAATTTCAGAAAAAAAAGTGTTGGTTTTCCTAGAGCCTATGAAAAATCCAGGAAAATTTAGGACAATATTGAAGGTTTTGAAAATCTGCATTAATGTACAACCATCAATAAACAACTGAAAGTACAGTGAGATCATATTCTCTTTCAAGCAAATAAAGTATGTCAATGTGGAAGCAGTGGCACAGCAATTGCGTTTCGGGCTTCCAATCACGAGGTTAGTGGTTCAAGATTCACTCTGGTCAACTGTTTGTGTTCCTAGGCAAGACACTTTATCCACATTGCCTTTCTCCACCCAGGAGTATAAGTGGGTACCTGGGAGGTAGAAATGCCATATGCACTGATTACGGCTGCAACATTATGGAATGGATTGTATTCTATAGGCATTTGTTCCAATGACTGGGGTAATAATTGTGAAGCACTTAAAGGCTTTGGCAATAAGCGCTATATAAATGTCACATAATTCACACTCACTTGAATACGACATCATCGACATTAGTAAGAGTCACCCCTACACTCTGTAGTAGCAGGTTGATGGCATTTTTGCCAAGCTTCATTCCTGGCTTCTTCCGGGTCTGGAAGCCACTGTCTTCTGTCCCAGAATCAGCTCCAGTGTCAGCTAGCGAGAAACTTACATGAATCTAAAAAAATTAAACACAATACCACAAAATTGTAGTATAAAAAATATTGATTAAAAGTGAAACTCATATTCATAAATAATAATGTCAAGCTAATGTAAATTCCTCACTTCGCAGCCCTGCTGCGTGAACTCCTTAAACCATTAATATCTGCCCATATAACCCACCCTTCAGTCTGAAGATATTTTACCACATATAACTACAAACGTGTATATAGCTTATATCTCAAAAAAGTATTTAATGTATTTCAACCAAACTTTACAGACATACTAGACATATAAGGCTTTCATACAACAGAAAATAGTGGTAAACTGTGACCTGAATTAAAGGTCACATGATCCAAAATGGCCAGCAAATACCTTTTATTAGGGAGTCTGTGAGACGACCCTTGCCAAAAAAGATGGTTTCTATGGTGTCATACGGACGCCCACAACTGGAAAGGGTAACTTCAATGATCAACACTATTAGTCTCAAATTGTGCAAAAACTACTCTCCAGTGAAAACAGAAACGTAATTTAATTGAATAATCAGATAGGCGCTGCTAGAGCTCATTGATGGAAAAAAATACCCACAACATGCTTACCTTTAGTGGAGATAGGTGAAAGTTATCGTAGTAGTTTCTATCCATTGACAATGCGGCTTGAACTGCTTCTGCTTTTATTAAAGGTGATTTGAAGACTTCAATATCATCCTCTAACAACTCGGCCTAAATAAAAAACAAACTTGATTCCAACTATTCATCATAAACTTCAAGTCTTTGAATAAGCCAAGAACATGAGAAAGAGTAGATTCAAGTCAACTAAAACTGACAATACTTCAAACTTTCCATTTTTTTTTGGATTTCAGGCAGTTCATTTGTGAGAGACATTACCTGTTTAAATTAATTTCATGGTTTCAGGACATTAAAAAAGGTCCTATTTAGCAAGAAAGTTAGCAACAATGAAATGAAAAAGTGATGTGGCAACCAACATGATACATGTTTTTAGTAAACTAGGCATATATAAGCATGTTGGATATCAGAAAAGGCAAGCACCTCATCTACCATATGCTGGCTACGACCCTGACACATCCAAAATGTGCATTCATAATCAAAGTACATATTATTTAAAAAAATAAATCTTACTTCTTTGCCTTCAATTTCTGTTTCAGGTTGTAAGTAATGTATGAAGTTACTTAGGAATCCCTGGTCTAACTTTACATGCATTTCCTGTATTAGAACTTGGAAGAGTTTTATCTGTCGTACGTTGCTATGCTCAGCATACCCCATTAGTAAACTCATCTCAATCATGGGCTTCAATGCTGTAAAAATACACAAAAAGGAATGTTATGTTATTTTCATTTCCACAGTTCAGTTGAAAGAAAGTCACGTTTAACTATGTTTAAATTAGTCATGATTTTAAGAATTTAAAAACAGGCCCAACTTTGCATCAAATTTTGTTTTCTTGAAGCTGAAGTTCAGATTTGGAGAGTTGAATTAATGGTGAAAATTAAATTTCTAAATTAATAATTGGAGGATCACACCCAAGATCAAGCAAAAGGGGAGAAGGCACTACTTTGAATCAGGGTGGGAATGTTCTTCTTTGTTTGTTATCTGCTCAATTCTGCATGTTTCACGACCATATTCAGTTCAATGCTTGTCAGATATTTGTGGGTATTTTAATTATCTTTTAAGAACAATTTTAAAGGTGTGGGGGAAAGGAAATGTGCCAAACCCCGCTCGAATGAGTTTAAAGATTATATAGACATTTAACAGTAACTTACATTATTTTGTTCTACAGGCAAACTCTAAAAAGGTTAAATTGGATTATTGTGTAATACACCAGGATAAGCCACAAAATTTGGAAAAATATTTCTATTTGGGTCCTTCTATTGGGGGATGGGGATTACATCAAGAAACAATCTCATAGTTTTTCTTGAAGAGTGTACCCTTTGGAAAAAATAACACCCTCCAACAAGGTGGATCTACCATGTTAAATTACTGGGAAGACCTATCTAGCATCAAATAGAACTACCTAGTAACTAGGTAGTATATTTGTTGATGTTATTGATACATTTAATAAGTAATTGATTGTCATGATGTCAGTTCTAATTAGTCTGAAGGTCTATTAATGGCTGTATTTTCCTATGCACTGTTAGAGCTTTGCTGATCATCCTTACTAGTCTCTCTTTAGAGGGGAGTAGGCCTTGTGTTAATTGAGAGATTTATGGGTTTTGGCAGTAATGGGATAATAATGTGTTTATGTGGTAGATAGTAGGGTTGGTGGATGCGTCCATGGTGGATGGTAGTTATTACAGGGTTATCCCTGATAACTACCTATATCTACCTTTTGACTACCATTATCTACAATGTTAAAAGAGTTATTTTTTTCAAAGGGTACTGTGTTCTTTAAAATGAACATGAGCCATATTGCACATGAGATCAGTGGCTTGATGTATCATCTGAAAGGCAGTGAATTATTTATTTCAAACATCCAGACATAAAACAAGGAGAGCTGCCAAAAATTCTAACCAGCAACCAGGGATGTAGCTAGAAAAATTCATGGGTTGCCCGGCAACAATGTATGGGTGTGTGGCATGATGACTAAAAACAATGTTTTTACAAGCTTAGGGTGGGTGAGATGTTGAAATTAGGCTGGGTAGAAGGTCTTAAAATAAGCTTTAGAGTTGGTGAAAAATTTTCAGTTGGTTAAACTGGTTGTAGTAACGGTGCTGTACCATCATGCCCTCTGGTTGCCAGAGATGTAATTATGCATGGCGGAGGTGGGATCTCCGCCCTGCATAATTACATACCTGGCAATCAGAGGACACATCATGGTACAGCACGTTAAACTGGTGGTGCTGTACCATCGCATCCTCTGGTTGCCAGGAATGTAATTAAGCAGGGCAGAGGTGGGACCTCCACCCTGCATAATTACATCCCTGGCAACCAGAGGACATGATGGTACAGCACCGTGACTACAACCAGTTTACCCAACTGACATAATTCCCCTATCTTGGTAATTTGTAGACTAACCATTTTCAGATGCAACACTCTTTGGCAGTGGCACAGGAGCGAGAACTGTTGGGAAGATAGGCGTCTTTGTCTGGTTGTCCATCTGAATGCGGTGGGTTTTAAGATGAAACTGAAATTGATGAGGAGATGTTTTCACTTGCGCCCAGACGCCTGGATGGTGGGTTCGTTTGATGTGGTGTCGCTTTGGGTTGTACATCACCAAGTTTTCAAAATCGATCTAAAGACAACATAATTGAACAGTTGTGAATAATGAATTATTAGGTATTATTAGGTAAAATATATTTTGATTATCTTTCAAACAATACGATGTTCTCAAGAAAACGGCAGAAAGAAAAAAACATGAACATGTAATAAGTGGGTTTATGTTCGAGTACCAAACATTTCAGGTACCTTACTTAGCTTGAAGACAACTAAATTTTAGAGTAGGATCATTTCATTTCTTTTTTTCACCAGGACTTACGGAAGAAAGATAAAATTATACAACTGACAACCATTTGTTTAGAACTTTAAATTAACTATTGTTTATATTGAATTACTGTTCTAAGATAGCAAAATCAACAAATAAACAAGAAAAAGTAATTGTAAACAATTACTCCATCGCCTATGTTTTGAAAAGGGTATCTTTTTCCCCATTTGTGTGTTTGTTAGTTTGTGTGTGTGTTTGTTTGTGAATAGCCTAAATCCATAGTTTTCATTCTTTAAACTTTGCCACAATCTTCCTCAACTAAAGATCTTGAGGTCCCATATTGGGTAAATATAAACTACTTTCACTGTGATATCTTCCAATGCTCAGGTACACAGAATAAACACATTGTGTACTGTTTCTTAGGGTCAAGGAAGGTTGTGTTTGGTATTTTAGATAAGAACAGAGTATCAGTAACTTTCAGGTCTTTCAGGTTTTCTCACTATAAAAGAGGAGAAGAATCAAGAATTCATGTGGTCAGCACCAAACCTCGGGAGGACCTACACACCTACAAGTAGATATAGTTGGTTTTGATATTGTCTGAAAATTTGAAGTAAATCGGCCCAATAGTTTTTTAGATATGTTTAGATATGGATACAGACAGACAAACGAGTTCATTGCAATACCCTCTCCCCTACTTCAGTGGGTAATGAAAAATCAATGCTATACCTGTGAAATTAGATGTACATAATAACAAGCTTACCTCCATATTTCCAGCTTTATATATTGCAGGTGGGGCATTTTTATCTTGTTGTTGTTCCAATTCATATTTCTGATATTCTGTTTCCAGAAGTTCTACCTGGGCTCCAGGCATATCTCTGAAACGGCGTCTTTGCTTTGCTTGCCATATAATTCCAGAACTAAATATTTGGACAGAGAGATACATTTAGGTTTTGTTAAATTGATTTATTTGTTTTATTCTATAACTACATTTTTTTATTTAGTCATTTACTCTAATTATTACTGCTTCTTTAGTTACTTGTGTACTCGACAGTATCCATCATTCTAGATAGCGAGTAGTTTTGCCGAGTGGTTAAAGCAGGGGAACTGTGAGCCATTGCAAAAACAACAGCATGGGTTCAAGGCCCACTTACACCATGGTTTTGGTGGTAGAACAAGTCTTCTCGGATAATGACTATAAACCATAGGCCCAGTGTACACAAACGGTACATCTTTCAAGATGAAAAGGGGGTTACTCCGGTGTACTGGTCCATACACCCCTGCTATGTGGACAGAAAAATGTAGCGCCTGTATTCGGACAGCTAAGGCATGATGGGACCCTTAGGGGCGTAGAAAGTCTTATGAATGTGTACCGTGTGGTCCACAGCGCCTTGAGACTTTATTGTGTAAGGCGCTATATAAATCTTGTAATTATTGTTATTGTTATTATGATGTCAAGGATTGTTGGATGTATGCATATACAGACTATTATTACTATTTGGTCTTGACAACTAGTGTACTGCTGTATATGTGGAACTTTTCTGGGGTTGTGATGAGCATGTTTGCAGGAAGTTAGATAGCTATGTAAAGCTTTTTGAATATGTAAGATAAAGCAATACAAAAGTAGAGAAACATAATTTTAAATATATGTGAGGACTACCACAAAATGAGTCTCATGGTAGGAAAATTCAAAATTGAGTTATTAGCACCGCCTCGTAGAGCATAATATAACCTGTAATCTACACTTTAAATGGCATTCATTGGATAAGTAGATCCAAAGATATGAGAATTTGAAATTTTCATGTATGGAAATACTTTTTTGAAAATTGCCCATGAAGTAATTTAAAAACAAACAATTAAAAGACTGTAAATATCAGAAAATCTGCATAAAGGACACTTTCCTGCATAAAAACTGGCCTAAAATGTATATTATAATGAAATATAAGTACCATAGTCCTCATAATTTACTAAAACTAAATTGGCCAAAAATTTGACTTTAGACCTATTTTGGTGATTATCTCAGTTTGATCTCACCTACGATGCAAATCATTTTGTGGTAAGACCTCACATATAATTTTATTGTTACCACTGAATAATCCTTCAAAACTGCTGTGTACATTCTATTGTGTATAAAGCTTTGAAGTTAACCAATTTTCAAATGTAAAAAAAAATATTATGGTAATACTGAACCTTGTAATTCCGATGTAGGCTACTTCAGTTCTTGTATAATTGTTGACCATTGAGAGTCCCACACCTTCCAAGCTGAGGTTTAATTCTAGGTTGGCTTGTTCTAATTCACCAGCCTAAAATGAATGAAAAAAACACTTATTACATTAATGAAACAAGAGTAATGGCAAAATAGTTAAGAAAGCGGATTGTCTCGCCCGTGATGGCAATAGGCATAGTTGCAGGGCCTGCCTAGGGTTGGGAAAATTTTTCTCTACAGATGTTTTCTGGTGCACTTTTAGAGGCCCAAATAATATTTTGCCAAGTCAAATGTGGGAAGGTCCCTTTGAAAAAAATAAAACCCTGTTAACATGGTGGATAATGGTGGTGACAAGGTAGATCAGGAAACAGGGTTAACACTGTAATAACTACCATACACCAACCCTGTTATCTCTATAATATCCCATAACCAAGACCCATAAATCTCGCAATTAACCTCTCAAGGGAGCCTACCAAGAATTTGGTCAACAATACCCTACAATGAGAAAATACAGTCATTAATAGACCTTTAGACTAATTAGAACTGACACCATGACAATCACTTACTTATTGAGCTTGAGGGTATCAATAACATCAACAAATATACTACCTATTTACTAGGTTTTTCTCTATGGTTCTACGTAGATCTTTCTAGTAATTTAACATGGTAGACCCACCTTGTTTGAGGGTGTTATTTTTTTTCAAAGGGGTGGGCCCTGGCCGCATTTCCTTCCCACTGGATCTGCACCTGTAGTTTGGGGTTAATCTGCAGTAGTGGTGTTGTAGCTTGGTAGTTAGCATGCTTACCTACAAATCATGAGGTCCCATTATCAATCTTGAACAAGTGCTAGGATTATTTGCACAACAAAACAATGCCTTTGCAATAAGTACTTAGTTTTAAGCATGAAATAATATAATAAGAAAGTATAATGCATACTCAAAGCAATGAGATACACACCATCGTGACAAGATTCAATATTTCGACATAAATTATGTCATCATCAGGAATGGTGATGACAATTTGTTGAAATATTGAATCTTGTCACGATGGCGTGTATCACATTGCTTGGAGTATGCATTATACTTTCTTACTTGATGTTGATTAGTGGACCTTTCGAAATAATATATTAATCCTAAAATTGGTTACTTCAAGTTGACTGTGAATAAAGTAGAAATAAAACAAGACAAAATGTGTCGTTCAAATGATAGGAAAGTTTTTAGGTAGAATGTAATGCCCACTGTGCTTTTGATGGAAATTAATAGATCTTCAGTACACTGTAGTATTACCTGCCTGCAAGCCTTCAAGTAAATAAGGATATGATGTAAATTTATAGTCACTTCTATGTGCTTTGTGGCAATGAATAGATCTTCAGTAAACACAAGTGAGTGTATGCTTCCTCCAAGCCTTAAGTTACTGAGAATATGATTGTTGGGGATGTAGCTGCACATAAATATATATATGAGTTGTTTAAACATACCTGCTGTGCTTTAGTAGCAATGACTAGATCATTAGTAAACAGAAGTATACGCTGTCTGCCATCAAGGAATGACACCCAGTAAACCTTCTCTTTCTTCTTTGTAGTTATCTTAATTTCTCCAATACCATCCTAATATAAAAGAGACAACTAATATTGTACATCACATTCATATATTACATAACATATGTAAATACCCTTTGAAAAAAATAACTCTGTTAACATGGTAGATAATGGTAGTCAAAAAGCACATATAGGTAGTTATCAGGGTAAACCCTGTAGTAACTACCATCCACCAACCTTACTATCTACCACATAAACACACTATTATCCCATTATAACCAAAACCCATAAATCTCTCAATTAACACAAGGACTGCTCCCCTCTCAAAGGAGAATACCAATAATGATTAGCAAAGCTCTACCAGTACATAGGAAAATACAGCCATAATAGAATTTCAGACTAATTAGAACTGACATCATGACAATCAATTACTTATTAAAGTATCAATAACATCAACAAATATACTACCTAGTTACTAGGTAGTTTTCTGTGATGCTAGGTAGATCTTCCTAGTAATTTAACAGGGTAGATCCACCTTGTTGGAGGGCGTTATTTTTTCCAAAGGTACTAGGATGCAATTGGTTGAATTGACATCACATGACTAGCACTGCAATGAATGAAACTTTGCAAAGTGACTGGTCTCTAAAGTCACTGAATATTACCCCATATTGCACATGGTAGTTTGTAAAGTTTGAGCAAAGAGGACCAATAAGCTGAGGTTGGGTTTTTCGAAATTGATGACTTCAAATATATTTAAATTTCGAACAAAGAAAAACTTGACAAAATTAATAATGAAAAGGATTCTCAGTGTACAAAATTCATTGTGAATTCATCCATTAATATAGTCAACGAATATTTTAAGGCCAACGAAACATCAATTACTTGCACCAAAATTTAACAGCAACAAGCTCTCAACACTTTTCTCCAGTCATTCTATGGCAATGTAAGGAGAACAAATGTGAATTGTATCCCTATGCTAAACGATTTGGCTATGTAATATAACAGATACAGTATTGCCTTTTCTGTAATTGTAATACAACATTTGACATCCTGGTGGTGGATCCAGGATTTAGTAATGTCAAAGTTACAGTATATTAAACCTCCAAGCAAGCAATATCTGTATAGTATTGTAATTACTGTGGCAATATATTGAATGAGTCAATGACTAGGATAGGCCAAGGCCTATGGTGGATCGTTGATGTCTGTTAGTCTTTCTGGTTAAATTTCAGAAATTCGGCTGGGTGTAAGGCCTCAAAATAATCTGTAGGATGGGTAGAAAATATTGAGGTGGGCAGCCCCACCCACCTCCGCCCAGAATAATTACATCTATGTACTCAATATAAAGTTAGGCTTGGTCCTAGTATAGTAATAAAAAATCGATTTTTCAAGTCTAAGATCTACGAAGATCATAGGTCTTGATGATAACTAGCCAAGAAAATAGCAGCAAAATTATTACCCAGACTCTGATCATGATCAAAGTTTAATCATGGGTTCTTATTGCAAAGATAATGTTAGCAACACATGAAGGCCTACCTTGACGAGGTCATTCTTAATGGTTTTATCAGCAACCTTTAGCACAAGTTCTCTGTCTTTGGTTGGTACTTGCCATGTATACAGAATGCATTCATTCGGGCCTAGAGATGACACGACGCTTACTCCACTGTAAACAAAATGAATGAAAAATTGTATATTAATTTTTTAAATATAGTAAACTCTCCAAAAATCCAATATTCCAACCAACTGGACCGTTTTTTATAGGCATGTTTAAGATAATAATGTGTAGTCATAAATAACTCAATTTTCAATGTTCAACTTATCCCTCCTGGGCTTGGCTCTGACACATTTTTAAAACTAAGCTTTCATTTTTTTTAACTTATCCCTCCTTTGATTTGACTCTACCAAATACTGTAGATCCCTTTATTTTCTCGCACGCTTAATTTCCGCGAATTTTTGCAATAACATGATGATCTCGAAAATTAAGGGCCGCAAAAATTAAAAAAAAAAATAGACAATTTTACCATGTGCATGTCTAAAACTTGCCTTGTGTAACAACTCAACCAATATTGAGGTAGCACAAAGGCCCGATAATGGCCTAGCCTTGGGCATAGTCAGGCTGAGAAGATGGTCTAAAAAAAGGTTTATTTTGTGAAAATAATAATTTTAGCACTATTCTAAGATAGAGATCACCTTATTTGTCAGTTAAAAAATCTTATTTTGAAGGCAAAGTTTGAAACATTTTCCACAAACTTTAAATGACTGGAGGATGAAATTTATTGTTACTTAGGTGGTACTATACACTTCCAGGTTGAATGCTTCTCACAATAATCAAACTGTTAAGTGAAATGCCTTACGCGGCAGAGCCAGAGTCACGATGCTAGCCTAGGCCAGGTAAATATAACTGTATGTGAACTGGGGCCTATCAAACATTGTTTATCATGGGAAACCACTCTAGTTTTAAAACTAACATCATGGTTATCAACTGAACAAAATAACTGAAAAAAATTATTTTTTTTTAGAAAATATAAAATGAACTGTCAAGAATACCGAACAAATAATCAGTCCCCTCAATGTCTTTAAACCCAAATAACTCTACTTGTTTCCATGACAGGGGCTGTGTGGACCAGAAAACCAGGATTACCCACTACTTATATCTAGAGAGATGTAATAGGTTCTTAGTGTGCAAATCTCCAGAACTAGGTGTGTGAGCGGATATGAACATGTGTATATATTATGGCTCTGGATCACAGCACCCTTACCTTGCCTGACTCGAGGATCAGTGAATTTTTTTGAAACCAATTTGAACTTACTTTTGATTATATTTGACCTCATATTCTGTGGTGTTGACAAGCTTAACTGTGAAGTTACCCTGTTTAAAACCATGTATGGCAACAACTTTAGCTGTCTCAGTCAGCTGGGTTTCTGCTGTAATCCCACCAACCTGTCAATAAAATAACAATGTTAGCAGGGGCGGATCCAGGATTGTGTAAAAGAGGCACTGGCTTATTTTATTTGGGGGGGGGGGGGGGCTCCTTCGGGAGCAAAAAAAACCAAAAAACTTAGGATAGAAACTTGGGTTTGGGTCCCGAGCAAACCTCCCCCCCCCCCCCACCTTCGGAAGAGAAGGCCTAAAGTCTGACGAAAAACACCACAAAATCATAATTGTTGGGTAAAAATAGGGAATTTTTGTTTCTTTTTCTTCTGCTTGTTAAAATCCAACCCAGATCGAGTACCCCCTTCGCCAAATCCTGGATACCCCTCTGAGGGGGGGGGGGGCGTACCTTTTATGTCGAGGTGGTCGTGAATCCGCCCCTGGTTAGAAACAAGTTCTAATGAGTGTGATAGCACACAATGATGTCTTATATAGTATTGGCATCAAAAGCTTCAGTTATTAATCAATGGTATTGGAGTTGCATTGAGTTTTTGTGGTAAACATCCTTGCCCTCCAATCATGAGGTCTTGGGTACGAACCTTGCTGAGCACCAGATTTTTTCCCACAAACTAATAGTGCCACTTCTCAAGCCTCATAATGTGACTTTTGGTTTAGAAAGCATGAAATCTTACTGTTAGATGCGACACAAAAATTTATTTTTATCTTATTCGGAATAAGGAATTGTAATCAAGCTAGTTTCCAGGTATATCTATATTTATCTAGATAGCTAAAAAACAAGGATGGGTTACAAAACTTATATGGGTGGGTGGTAAAATCTCTAAAATATAATTTTATTTTAAATAAAGACTTTCAGTGCCACATTGAGCATAGGTTTGGTTGAAGACCTTGAAATAGACTCATGGAGGGTAGAATACTCTGGGAATGAGTCCACTCCACTCTGCTATAGATATTTTCTAAGCATGTCATCGTACCTCTTGGTCCATCTTCAGTACAGTTGTGTGAGGATCAGTAAACAGGAATGGTTCGGAGAACTGCTTGTGTCCCTTTAGTTTCACTACAAGTTTTCTTTGGTGATCGTGGTCAACTGGCCAAAATGGAACACACTGTAAAAGAAAAATTATTCATTATTTTTAACACTGGTAAATTCATGGATATTCATTTTAGGCCAGGCATGGCAAAGCCACCAAGTTGTCAGAAAATTGAAAAATGGAGTTAATACAAAAACCAAATTGCACCTGTTATAGGCTACAAAATGAGGGGTCAATTATTAAATTGGACAACTATAGCTAGAGTTATTGAACAAGTAATCCAAAATTTCCTTTGTATTTGTTTATATTTTCTGTTGTTTATTTGCTTATTTCTCAATAACTTCCTGTGCGACAACTTGGTGGTTTTGCCATGCCTTGCCTGATATGTTTAACTTTACTAAAACTTAACCTTTATGTGAATTAATGTATTCAAATAATATTTTTGAAATAAGTGGAGTGTGAACATTCAGTACTTATGGCTTAACAAATCCTTTAAAGCATTGTACAATAATTACTTTGATTTCAACATTCCAGCCAAAGCATTAGAGTGGCAATTGTTTGTTAGTATATATAAATGGAAAGGCTCAATGATCAACCTATGACACAAGGCTCCATATAATGTTACTTTTTAACCATGAAACCTAGTCTACTGAGCCTGCAACATGGCCACTAACTTTTTTTAAACATACTGAGATACAACTAAGCACATGGTTATTTTAGATGGATTTGCAAGGTTTTAATTTACAAACTCAAGAGCTACCAAATACCTGCCTACCCACATTTGTGATGTTTGACAAGAGAGACCAATGAATCCCCATGGTTTAGTTTAACTGGCTGAGCTTAATGTCGCTTGCAAGGAGTGGCGGTGGAGTTGGTGGTTGACATAACTGCTTTCCAATCCAGATTTCTTGGGTACAAACATGGTTGCTTCTGTTCTTTTTCATGACATAAAAATGCCACTCCCTACGCTGCCTCATAATGAGACTTGTTTTAGTATCATAACATATTTCTCCTCTTACTGACAAGGAAACTCCGTGTTAAATATGACACAGCATGCATTTATTATTGTATTTATTTATTTAATTAAACATTCTCAGGCATGTATAAACATACAAACATGTAGGCAAACACATGCCTGGTGGATTGCCAAAAAAAGCTGAGAGGTTTTCCAAACGTGACAAAACTGCAAAGCTAGTTCTCTACAATAGGCAGAAACACAAAAATGGTAATTTTTCCTTTATTGTTTCTTTATTTCAAAAACATACAATTTAAACATTCAATCTTTGTACTACATGAACAATTTTCAGATATTTGATAATTTTTTTTTAATGCAATTTTAAATGACCCTGTTTAATCACAGTACAGTAACAAGCAATTTTCAAATTCAGTTTTCTCAAAACATGCATTTTAACTGTTTGAAGTTTGATTTTACTTCACAAGTAAACATCCTATGAAACCTGTTTTTTTGCATATTACAAATAATACAGTAATGTGCTTTTTCAAAAGTTATATATAACTAAATTTCCAATTTTTCTACTTATCCCTTCTCTGACATAAATGTGTCAGAGAAGAGATAATAAATTATAAATAAATGATAAATTACACTAAAGAAGATTTCAAACACTTTGATAGTTATTTAAATGAATCTTAAAACTTTCCTTGAACATTAATTAAGGACCCATCATTAATGTAGGCAGGGAAAGCACTTAGAATACAATAAATTCTAAAAAAAAAACCATACCTGACCAGTAGGAACATCATACTCTAAGACATTTGAGCCTTCGGCCTCCTTACAGACAATGTCATGCTCAGAGTGATTCACAAGAAGATACTCGGGTGTGAATACAATGATCTTTGTCAATCCAAAATTACTGAATTGATTCTTGACTCCAATCTGAAATATCAATATTGAATATCACAATTTTTGTTTTTATGTATCCAGCAGTTGTGATTGCAGTCGTAATGCACCATCTTTCTTTCGTTAGCATTTAGGCTAGACTCACAGATGTCATATGTGGGGATCTTATTAGGGTTTGCAACTCTTTCCAAACAAGTCTATACCTCTCCGGTATATTTCACTACACCATAATGTAATGTAGTTAGCAGCGGTGTAGCTAGAAAGATCCAAGGGTGGGTGGCAACAATGTAAGAGTGGGTGGTAAAATTATTTTATTTTAAAAGGCCTTAAAATAAGCTTTAGGGTGTGTGGAACATTTTTAAGGTGGTTGGCCCCACCCACCTCCACCAAGCATAATTTCATCCCTGGTTATATGTAGTTAGATTTATACAGCGCCTTATAAAGTAGAGTCTCCATGGCAGTGTGGACCAGATGTTACATATTTATATGATATTCCTGCTGTCCACAGCAGGGGATGATGTAACAGTAAACCGGGGTAACACCATACTCATCTCGAATGATGTACTGTACATGGTTCTTTATAGTACACATGAACCTTTTGTCGACGCTACGGTTTACAGTCCTTATCTGAGAAGACTTGTTCCACCACCAGATCAATGGTGTGAGGGGGCCTTGAACCCATGCTGTTGTTTTTGCTATGGCTGACGGTTCGCTTGGCTTAACTGATCATTCATTCAACTCGCACAGAACCTACGTAGGTATTTTGTAGAGTTTGCCTCTCTTTCCACACAAATGGGTGTACTTTACCTCTCTAGCATATTTGACTATGATTGGAGAGAGAAAAAGGTAGAAAAACTGCATCGTCAATCCCCACATTTACTTGCTCTACAATTGGTCTCAACCCTTGACCTCTTGATCGAAAGCCTGTGTTTTACACAGCTCCACTTACATTGTAGTTTTGTCCTTTTCCAGTGCATGTAATGAATCCTGAACTACCCACGGTATCCAATGAGAACTTATCGGACCATTCCGAATTACATATCTGCATTGTGATCTAGAAAACAATAATAATAATGTGTGAGATCTCAAAAAAAAAATGAGTCATGTCACTGATGTGATCAAATTGAGAAAATCATTTGATATATCTGAAGATAAATTTTTTTTAAATTTTGCTTTTTTATTAACTTTTAAGGCATGGAGCTACTTCGTTTTTGGATTTTTAACAGTAAAATTTTATCTCTTTAGATCCACTTACCCTATGAATGCAATTCAAAGTGCCATTTACATCTCATATTTTGCTCTATTGAAGTATACCACCAATTAATTTCTAGATTTTCCAACCTCATGTGTTTGAATTAATATTGGTCATACAGATTTGCTAATTATCTAACAACTTTTTACTTATTTTTTATTTTCAGACCCTGGGCTTATGGTAGCATAAATACTATGTGGTATATATATTTTGTGTTTCAAACCTGGATTACAATTAGTCACATTCTAAGTGGAGAGGTTGGAGAGACACTGGATTAGTCAATTAAATTCACTTTTTGTTAATCCTGTCTATCACCTACAAGTGTTTCTTATTTTTTTCAAAGATGAATGAAATGAAATAAAATGAAATATGGAGTGAATGAAATGAAGTTTCAGATTAACTAATGCCAGTGAGCTAATTCTAGCGAATTTTCCAATTAGTCTACATTACATCCAATTAAAACAGCATGATTAATCAAAGAAAAAGTTACTGGAATTAATACTGAGTGTGGCTATCAACAGCGAAACAACCATCAGCAGGTCGCAGGAGGCAGATAGCGATATGACCTTTAGATAAAAAGGTCAGCTGCCAAGTAAGTCAGGCTTGCTTGAACAAATAAGCAGTTCTAGGCCAACTGGATGTTTTTCTCTGTGGATAGGGTGGTGTAACACGGTGGCCTAGTTATATCCACTGAAATATCTCACATGCCCTTTGAAGGGATCATCAAGAAACCCCTGCATTTTAAAGTCTCTAGCCCTAGAGCCCCCAATCAAGATCTTGATCCAGGTGTTAAGCATCAGGTATCCCAACAGAAAACCCCACCTAACGTCGGCAATATTGGGTTATTAGTGCAACTCAATCCATGATATCATGTATATACACACGATATACATCGGAGAAAAGAGCCGTGGTGCTTTACATTGGAAACCCAATAGGGAGGAAGATTTCCACGTCCTTTTCCTCGAGGGGACCCATTATGAAAACTTTATGGAACCCTGGAACATCTTTGATGGACAGCATTATTTAAAAATTGCTGAAATTTGGAATTACTCTTAGCCGGATTATCTCACATTGCATTAGCTATCCCAACCTGAAGTCACAAGGAATATAACAGGGGCGCACATGTAGTTTAATGTTGGGATAGAGACATGCTGGGTGCTCTCCACCTCATAAATTTGCCACTACACCCAATTATTTGAAATTAGAACCTTAAAAACGTCTTCAATTGTGGTGTTAGTTAATATTTAACTGTTTTTAAATAGTTCTTAATAAACTATTTAATTTTTGTTTAAAAATAATCTAAGAATTAGTTTTAATATGTAAACAATGCCTTAAGATGTTAAGGAAAATAAATAGTTAAGCTGATGTAAATATATTGTACTTTCAAACTGGAACCATTTACCTTTATAATTAGAATGGCAAAACAAGAAAAAACAAAATTAGAGGCTTCAATAAGCTAATGAAAACATAATTAGAACCCAATGTATGATCATAAATTACCATAAAATAAAAGCAAAATTAATTGATAGTACTTGATTGATTAGTCTGCATAAATAAATAACAAAAGCCTGAGGATTAAGAATCCACAACAGAATTATAACAAAATCAGATCAACTAAGCACTCCCCGAAGCATCTTTACTAGAATTTTGTGTATTAAATTGTATAAACACCACAGGTACTAAGTTATAGTAAATGTACGGTATAGAAGTTTTTCCTTAAAGATAAGTCACTTTTTTACTTTACCAATTTTTAAGTCCTTTCACCATAAAAAATAATATATTATAATTTTACTATGTTCAGTCCACCACCTCATATGAATGTTTTTACAAACTCTTTTCAGCCAAGACATTTAAGAGGGTATAATTGGTTGATTTTGTTAGTAGATAATGCATGGAAAGGTTCAATATAAACCTATGGCCCGTAAAAAACTCATGCAATATTAGTTTCTAACCATGAAACCTAGTCTACTTGTATCTAAGGCTGAAACACTGCATGATGGAATTTATTTACAGGGTCACTTTTTAAAACTTTTCGATAAAAGCTGGGGTATTCGAGCCTGCCCGTTCGAGACGTGCAGAACATGGTTCGAACTCCCTACCTCAAATTCTGAAACCCGAACAATGTATTCTGCGCCATCCACTTACCCCATGATTACCTTGTAATCTGAACAATAATTCAATAGTTAAACTATGACCTCACATCCCATATGGAATAACTCAATGTCCTAGCTGATTGCTTTTTCGATTGTTATAACAATTAACTTTTCATTACGACCTTTTTGTGATGAATTAGAGTAAATATTTCGGTTGTTTTCATCTGGATGGTTTTGTAAATATTGTGTACTTTTTGTACATGAAGACCGGATAGGAATATTGCTCGGTGACCCAGGGTAGGTCCTGCATGATTGCTCAAAGGGTTAATATTCATTTATTTTTATACCAATAATAATGCTTGTATGTTTTTTCTAGGTCATTTAAAAAGCAAGCTGTTTAATATAACTAATTATTATTCAATTATGCCATTTTGAATGGTTCAATATTATATATTATTGAATTGTGCGTGATTAATATTCAACCTCCAAAGTCGCTGGCACTTCATTTCGCCATGCGATGATTGTTTATCCGAAAAACCAGATGTGCGTATGGGAAGCGTTTGGTGTTGTGACCCACATACTGGCGAATGCACTAGGTCCTAAGTCTAGCTTAAAATCACCCATTAAATTTGGTGTTTTTCAACAATACAATACAGTACAACAGTTCAACAGTACAATATTGAATGCCTACTTTGAGGGGGATACTGAAAAATATTGTACTCGCTGTGGCAAAATATCGTCTTCAACTTGTTGAAAATTTGGCTACAGCTCGTGTAACATTTTTTTGGTCCCCTCAAAGGCATTAAATGTCATATAAATATTAAACAGCAAAAGATATACAATTGGATAACGATGCATGTATCTTGGCCTAGTGAAACAACTGTTTGGTCAAAGGACAGTGAACAACATAGGCACAGATATGGCAGAGGTCCCAAGTTTGAGAAGGGAAAAGAAGATTTTATGTCGGCTGCTTTGTTGATAAAATTTGCATACATGGAAATGTGCGACACATCACAATAAATAAAAAAAAATACAGAAAAAGCAGATAACAATATGTAAAAATACTAGTGTATATATTATTGTATATAAATTGTATTTAACACTGAGAGAGCTGGTATTATTTGAAGGGACAACCAATTTTACTCCTAGGCTAGGCCAAGACCACTCTGAATATTTTTTTTTTTTG
>JAOTQE010056599.1:0-19654 GCA_025631205.1 Nesometra sesokonis
AAAAAACTTAATTAACCACAAAAACCTGCAAAAAACAATATACCCTATGCAAACAAATTGATAATGATAAAATCATGTCATATATACCGACATCTCAATAATCAAAAAATTTTAAAATCTTTAGAATCCTTTTTTAATGACCCCAGACAAAGTATATTAATATATAAATAGTTGATGCAATCATCTAACACCCAATTAGTCAGTTACTAAAATATCATAAACAATTGTTTTGGTTGATACATTCATTAAAAGCACTCGATTTATTATTTTTCAAATAATAATTCCTTGCATGTTTAATAGTTTTCAGTTTGGTTTATCGGTTGGTCCATAAGCTGTCAGCTGTAACAGAAACAAAGTGTTGATATCACTGCGAATAGGGGATCTAGAAGATGCGATGGTAATTGCTGATAAAATAATAGGTAAACCCAACTTCCACCCCCCCCCCCCACCCCATAAAATAAGACTATTTTCAGATCTCATGCCATGTGTATTCAACAATTGTTCTCTATTATACGGAGTAGCATTGTAGGTTAGTGGGTGACAAGTTTGCCTTTCATCCAACAACAAATGCGTTCCATACTAGGTGGATTGTCATACCTGTACTGATCTTTGAATCATCATCTTGGCAAACACGACAATATTTGTGGTTTCACATCACGTTTTTAAGGGCATATAATTATCCGGGTGACTTGTTTCAGTCACATGTGTTTGGCTAAACTACTAAAAAATAGTTGAATTTGCATGTTGGACAATTCCCGATAGATTTATTGTAGGTCTTACCCACCACTGATCCAACTCTCTGCCCAACATTATATTGTTTGTGTTTATCTAGTAGCTCTTTCGTTATTGTAATCCAATAGTAGGCCTATTATACAATCTAGTTACACCTAAGCAGAGGCGGATTTAATGCGGTGGTGGGGGGAGCTTAACAGGCCATTTCCCTTCTAAAGTTGACTTGAAAAATTTGTTTTTGCTTTTAATATTAATAATGCCAATATAGTAATAAAAATAGATACACAGCAGCTGTATGTGGGGACTCCTAGAGGATAAGTCGGACCTATTAATCTAAATGTTTTGTTTTGGTTTGGTTTAGTGCTTCTTGCCTTTATTGATGCTTAACACTTAGAGTATAAGTTGGATCTATTAATCTAAATGTCTCTTTTTTCATTGCATGTGAAAATGAAATCGGGAGTTTAAGCCCCATAAATTTTAATCCTGGATCTGCCCCTGCTAAGCAATGAAGCAATGATTGCAGGCTTACCACCTTTAGTGAACACTAGGCCCTAATTATACGCTATGGCTAATTCTATATCCCGGGCTCTCAGAACATTATTCGCGGTCAGAAAATGAGAACCGTTAATTGCTTAATGCAAGTCAATTTAATTGTATAATGGGCAAAAAATAATGAAATCTGCTAAATATAAATATTATTGCATACACCACCCATTTTAGTAAAAACTTATGGAGATTTAATCATTCAATTGTGTGGTAACACTGTGAGACCTCCAGTGAAGGTTTTTCAACCCTATTAGCAAGCAAAAGATCTTGTGGAAAACAGGATTTCATGTCTTGAACAAGACACCATTCATACAGTAGTAGCATATAAATAGAGACTATCTAATGTGGATATTTATTGACTTTTATTTGCTACAATGTGAATAATTAGGTAATTCATATAGAAAATTCTTATCTTATGAGTGTTAATAAAATGCATTTTTTTCTTTTGCAGTCAACAACGATGTAGAAGTAGATGTGACACCTTCTAATTCTAGGCTTTTTTCAATGCAATAACAACAGATGCAGGTACACGCTCTCCATACACGTGCGTATGATACAATGGAATGTAAATTTTAAACAAACCTCATATGGTACATTTGCACTTTTATCATAGCTGAAGATGTTTATCTGGCAAATAACTTCCTAATATATTGGAATTAGGAAACAAAGTTTTAACTAGAAAATCTAAATTTAAGTTGACTTTCTAGGCCCAGAAAGGCTACACCAAGCAAGGATTTATTTTGAACTTTCCTTGCCTAAACACCAAACTACCCATAGACGGAACTGACCTGGCTAGGTCTAGCCAGTAATGGTAATTTTTGTGTTGAAGACGGGAGTTTGGTTACCCCGTGGATGGATGTTGGGATGGCCAACCATCATCCTCCACTTTCCCCCCTCCCCCCCCCCCCCCCTTCCGGAAGGGGCGTGATCGCCGACCAGCACTCCTGAAGTGCTGGTGAGAACCCTGCTTACACTTATGACATGCTCTTGTAATGAGTTGCATTTATTTATTGCTTCAATGTGTCTCTTTGAGTGATATATCAGGGGTTAGCCAGGTTGAAAGTAAAATAACGTCCAGGGTGTTGTCTCAGAGAGTATGCCTCCATGTTCTCTAATCTGTGCAGAATGGGTGTTTAGGTTCAGGATACAATTATACTGTGTCTTTACAGTAATCTATGTCCATCTCTTATACATTTCTCCTTCTATATTTCCTTTTTGTTCTGATCAAAAAACTGAACTTAATACATTAACAAATTACTGCCCAGTTTAAAAAAAAATGTTTTTTTTTTAGTTACTCGACCAATCATGGGGAAACTTAGAAGAAGCATCAGCTGTTGGATCTAAAATGTATGCTATGCTTGTACCAAAAAGGAAAACTGAAATTACCAACAGTTGCAGACTGTAAAACTAAGGTAAAGTGTGCATATTTTGTTATTTATTTTGCTTCCTGCATGTGGTATTATATCTGGGTTTAGCCAGATTGAGAGTGCGCATTACAAGTAGAGTTGAAAGTGGAAAAAAAGGATTACGTCACTTTTCTGCTTTTCAAGGTCATACAAACTGTCTATAATATATCACCCTATTATATTTGTGCTAATAAAGAATAGGAGGATACTGCGAATATTTAATCCACTTTGCATGGTGTCTCAGTCTGTAATGTGACCCCTAGTAGAATAACCTCCAGTGGGGTATCTTAGAGTGAAGAAAGAATTTGGCACAATGTTTTCAAAACCATGAAGAATTTTGTACATTCCGATTTTTCTCCTTCCAGTGTTATTAAGAGTCTGTGAGCACTCTTCAGCTGGAAGGTTCTTTAGTTCAGGTACTAGCCTAGTTTTTCAGTTGTGTGCTATTTCTTATGTTTTCTTTAACACCGCTTGATTTGGTGGCCATACTTGAACCCAATACTCTAAAAGTAGACGAACCAATGTTTTTTTACTGTGGCGGATTGCTATAAACAGTCTTAACTTACAGAATAAAGCTGGCTTTAACACATAGGCAGTCTTAGCAAAGTCATCCAAGTTAGACCATTGCTATAAAACAGTCTTCCCTAACTAAGACCGTGTTGAGTATTGAATCTCGACAAACTCTCCATAGTAACGTAATTGAGGGCGCTATTTTAGGTAATTTTTGTGTCACATGTTTGATTTTTTTACGATAATTTTATTTTAATTTTTAGTTTTAATTTCATACTATGGTGTATTTTTAAACATTTATAGTTCTAACAATTTATTAAAACAAGCATTTCAAGGTAAACTAATACTGACGCCACATTGTAAGTGATTTAAGACCATTTATAGCCTCCTCCAAGCAGGCTTTAACATTTAAGACCGCTAACTGCTAAGAATGCAGTATAGCAATGATCTATAATTAAAGACCGTGCGTGACGTCACGATTATAGACGGTCTTAAGGTTAAGGCTGTAAAAAGACCGCTTATAGCAATCTGCCCCAGGTGTCTATGTATGTAAAGGTGAATCTAACAATAGCAATCCTGCTGTTTGCTTTTGAATTTATCATTCATGAAATCTGGCAGTAACTACCTATTATGTATAATTTTTTATTTTAATTATAAGTATTATATTTTTTTTATATGGATGCTTATATATCTGTAGTTACTGTTGAAGCAAACAAACATTCATTTCTATCTGCTTATTGAGCAAAAGCACCGGCAGACACCAAATAGAAGATCTAACGAATGGCAACAACACTCAACAAGCTACACTCTAGGTTGACATCGGTGTCACATAAAATTAAGTCTTATAAGGTTAGTGTTGTACTGCTATAATTTGTTGTGTTTTTTTTTAACTAAAGAGAGCTTTTGATTTGTAACAATGTGGAATGGAGTGGAATGCAAATATTTTGGGTAATTGTTTATAACTAATTGCAGAGGTGTTTATATTAGATGCTAATAAATCTCACTTCCACCATTACTGTCACTGTGTTGTGGCCTGGATAACTATCCCAGATAGAGTACGACAATGCTCATTGTTCTGCCATGTGCAGTGGCATGGTCAAGACATCAGTACACTCTACATTCCATGTCGGCGCGATTTGAAAGCTCTCTCTTTTAACAGTCACCGTAATTATCACCATCTCAAAACAAATAAACCTACATCTGGATTTGGCAGACTGAGCTATATTATTAGTCTGTTCAGGACAGCGATTCGGCTTTAATTTCGTGAAAAGACTATCATCGGGGCCCAAATGTGGCATTGGCAAGACGTCAGTACACTCTACATTCCATGTCGGGCCGATTTGAAAGCTCTCTCTTTTAACAATCACTGTAATTATCACCATTTCAAAACAAACCTACATCTGGATTTTGCAGACTGAGCTATATTATTAGTCTTTGTTCAAGCTTTAATTTCGTGAAAAGACAATCAGTCACCAAATGTGTTCCATACTAGGCTAAATACCTAATATTATCCCATATTGCTCAGGTTCATCCTCTAATCAAAAAGCAGAACTTAGATACTGTAATGCCCCAAATTTTCGCGATTTCAAGATTTAAGACATTTCCCAAAATAATAACACTCTGAGACTTTATGTTGTATCGCAATAGCAAAACAAATTTTACAAAATAATTCAAAACAACCATTTGACTAATTTTAAAAAAAGAATTATTTATTTCTGTCAGTGCAATATTTTATTGTTTTAGAATTTTATTCTACATGTATATTATTAATCACAAAATTACAGTATATTCTACTATTTCATTTTTAAATAATTACATTTTAAATAATTTAAGATTCATAAACATGTTTTAATCACTACTGTTCAAGATTGATTAATATGTAATATTAAATTCCCATTCCTTTCAAAGTCACAAAAATTAAAACATTCTAAATTTGACTATATTGCATTTCTGCCATATTTACATAATTTTATTACTTCCAAATGGTAAAAAAAATGCAAAATAGTAACATAATTATTTTTGGGTGGATTCTCAAAAATATATAGCAGATCAATCTGTACTTGCTTTGCTTTTGTGAACATTCTAAATCTATTAATCAATAGCGAGCATGTGTGTGTTTCACGCAAAAACAACAATTGCTATTGAGAGAATACCCTGGCTATAAAATAGTTCAATAATTGTTTAACTTTTTATATTTGACTAGCCTGTCTGCAACCAAAACAATAAATAAATAAAAATGACCCTTTTTCGCCAATTTGGCGAAAAAAGGTTATTTTTAATATTGCCCATTTGGCGAAAAAGGTCTTTTTTCTTATTTTTTGCCAAATGACCTAAACCTATCGGATAGGAATCTATCAAAAGAAGAACGTGGCATCCTAGAAAAAGGTTTAAATTTCTCAGTGATGGAAAAAGCGATACCCATTAAAGATATCGTCATAGCCACAGAAATTGCAATATTACAATATTGGAAAATTGCAATATAACATCTACAGAACAGATGATCATCACCAACCTGAAAAAAGACAAAAACATTACAATTCTACCCTCAGACAAAGGCAGGGCCACAGTTATATTGAACACATCTGATTACATTAATAAGGTGAACACACTATTACAAGACCAAGAAACATATGAAAAACTGAACAAGAACCCCACCAAGAAATATAAGAGGAATCTAGTGGCAATCCTAAACCAACTTTTAGATGAAGAAAAAATATCTTATCAATGGAATCCAGGCTCCTTCCAACTGCAGAAATAACACCTCGGTTATATTGCACCCCTAAGATATACTTTCCTGCATGAAAACTGACCTAAAAAGTATATGAGGCAAGGCATGGCAAACCCACCAAGTTGTCGCACAGGAAGTTATTGAGATAACAGCAAATAAACAACATGAAGCATAAAGAAATACAAGAGAAAATTATGCATATTTTGTTCCATAACTTTGGTTATAGATGTCAGATTTTGACAAATGATCCCTCATTTTAAGGCTTATAAAACACTGATGAAGGTTATAATATTACCTCCATTTTAAATTTTGCGACAACTTGATGGTTTTACCATGACTTGCCCCATATAGTGAAACGATAAGTACCATAGTACTCATAATTGTTTAAACTGAATTTCTCCAAAAATTGACTTGTGCGAATCATTTTGTGGTGATAACTTACAAATATCTTAAACCAATTAATCATTTGTTTATCTTCTCTATATACATCTTACAGGATTGCTCATTTTGACAATTTTCTGACTTTGTCATAGACGCATTGTATTGTCATATGCTGTATTTCAGGGTTTCTGTTGTATATAGCTATCAACTGAAAGAAATTGAATAGAAATTATGTTATAGTACATTCTAATTCTAACAAAATCCAGAGATGGGTATTCAAGACAATACAACGGAAGTAGTACTCCAGACTTTAGTCCAGTCAATTTTGTAATTTTGCATTTTTTTTTTTTACTATATTACATAAAACTTTTTCATTACTGCTAATATAATCATGAGTATTCTGAACATTTTGGTACCAAAATCAAATCTGTAACGTAAGTAGAACTCAACTTAATGGATTTTTTTTCCTGAGGTCTATCCTACAACATATTAACGTTTATGGAATATAGCAAAAAAAAAATAAAACCCAAAAAAGTGACAAATTTTACTGGACTATTCAATGGTTCTTATGCCGACAACCATGTTCTCAGAGATTGTATGCAATTTGCAACCAATGCAGTAATAAGCGTCAGGGGTGGATCCAACGGAGCTGGTCTGATGTTAAGTTAGCAAAACACAATTGTGAGATTTTTAAAAACAAACTGATGGCACTATAGGCATGGGTCCAGGGCCGCCTAGGTCCCAGGAAAATTTTTCTTTATTGACACTGTTCGGAGCACTCCATAGGCCAAAAATTTGCAAAAAATAATATTTTGCCAAGTCAAAGAGTTTTGGTTGACTCTCTGGGTTCACTATAACAATTTCGAATTGTCTAAAATACAAAACACCCACTTTAGTAACGTTATTAGTTCTTTTTAAACAGCGGCCTTATTATTATTATCGTCATCATCTTGGTCGTCGTTGTCGTTCTCATCGTCATCGTCATCATCATCATTATATTAAAAAGTGCCAACTAACCTCAGCTCTTGTCACAGGTTTTTTCTTCATCAACTCCTTAAATATTTCTTTGAGAAGAGCTATGTCCCTTTTTGTGAAATCATATCTTCCATACTTGGGTTTTCTCTATTGAATGAAAAGTTTTGAGATTCAATACAAATTATGCATTCATTCTAAAATATGTGTTATACAGTTGAACCTCCCTATGTGGACACCTCTCGCAAGCAGAAACCACCATAACGGCTACTCATTTAAAAGCCCTTTTGGTCTTCTTATCTAATTAGTGCATTTGATACATCTTGCATGCAGCCAAACATCCCCTATGTGGATGCGCACACTTTGTGACTTAAAGTTATTTTTTATTCTTTTTGGTGTAATCATTTACCTCCCATAAGCGGCCATTCTGAAAAGTTTTTTATGCAATGAAGACAGTTTTCTGTACATAAACCTTATGCTGTAATCTCCCCTAGTAGCCGCACAATGTCCACTTATGAGAGGTTCAACTGTAAATCAGATTGTTAACATTTGTCAAATGTTCCTCTCAAGCCTCAAGCAATTTAACTGTTCCATGCATAATATACCAAGAAATGTATTATATACAGTACTGTCAAAAGTGATCTTCATAAGGCCTAAAAAAAAAATTTAGTTGCCCAAACCCGACCGACCCAATAAACCGCGAAAATCTAGGGTCTGTTTTTTTTTTTTTTTTTTTTTTTTTTTTGCTCATACTAAATTTTTCTCGAATCAAATATTTTAGCTTTGGTTGCCCCTAGGCCTATTCACCGATCTTGCGGAGACCGTCGGACACAGCGAGGAATTTGAGTAGCGAAATATAACCGATGCCCAAATCAGTAAATACGAACTAAATGCGGTACATCACGATTCCTCCACAGTATGATCTTTATCGGTTCGGAAATTGCAAAGCCGAAGGAACTAGCTGCGGCCCGTCACGATTCCTCCACATTATAGATTTCTATGGTTTGGAAATTGCACGCTGCTGGCACCGTGCTCACCAAAGCGATTCGCTAGCATGTTTTCTAGCGAGCTCGCTGCGAGTTGCGGTGCGGCGCAATGTACAGTACTGAGATTTACGTTGGATTTAAGACTTTTGTTGTTGGATCTGAGTATAGTACGGTAAACAAAAACAACTTCGCGGTGTAAATGGGGAAATCCCATTTTATAATTTGCGGGTAGTTTTTTCTACCCGGGCAGTCGACCGGGAACAAACAATATTTAGTTGGCCTAAAAAAAAAAAAAACCGAAAAGACCGACCCTGTTTAAAAATTTTTCTGTGTTTGGGCAATATAACAATTTTTTTTTTAGGCCTAATTTTAGGTATAATTAAATAACTAGTCACATGCTGTAAAAGCAAAATTAAACTTTTTAAATTTTTTTTTATTCAAGCAGACAAAGGTATGAAAGACTTACATATGGTGAAGATGGCTTAGCACCAATGGAAGCTGATGCTCTTGATTTTGGTTTCATTTCTGATGAAGGTGGGTCAACTGATGTTGGTTGCATTTTAGGTGGGCTTGGAGGACATAAATTCTCATCATTGTTGTCGATTTCGTTGCTCACGACCTAACCAAAAAATTTTAGATGAGGTACAGATGAGCGTTTTCAGAATATTTCTGCAACAGGTATGTGCAAAGAGTGAATGTTAATGGATGAGAACACATCAAACAAATATACGTTGCCTTGACAGTTGCTGGTTGAAAAACTATGGGGCTTATTTCCTCAAAATACAGCGTATATTTGTTTTGTGTTCTGCATCAAAGACGTATAAACTTGTCTTCAATTTGTGGAATAGTATACTAATTTGCAAATGGTTGGAATATTTTTAAATCATGTGGCATTCTTTCAACCAATAATTGCAGTTTAGATGCTTGATGCAGAGTATAAAATACAACAATACTTATTTTAATTGTGTCGTGAACTTTCACCCAGCAGAACACAACGTTCTTATGACGTTCGTTTGGTATGTGACAAAATAACGTTTGAAGTGTTATGTGACCACTAAGTCAACTTATGGCTGATTATGTGAATTGGACCTTTTGCTTGACCATGACCTTGTGACCCTGCCCTTTTAACATTTAAACACCTTTAGATCAGCCGAGTTTCAAGAGTTTATGATGAAAATTGAGACTTTAGGCTGTTCACAAACAAACTTAGTCCAACTTTGTTGATAGCAGATGTAATTAGGTTCATTCAAATTTGGTCCACAGTTGAAAAATGTAAAAAACTTAAAACTTACATTTTCTCTCAAATTCTGAATGGTTGTTTCGCCACCACAGCATCCACCACCCTCTGTGTGGCCTTATAGTATCTATCTTGCATTTTTTTAGAATGTTTCATGTATGATGCTATTCTTTCCTTGGATGAATCGCTGTGATCAGCATTAAGAGACTGAAATATAAATGAATGGGTCAGAGGTTAATTTAAACTTTATAAAAATGCAGGGACATGAAATATGTGTGTGGGGCTCATGTCATGTCTATGACTATCATAAAATTGTTTTATAATCTGAGCAACATATAAAATAAATTAATCCGAGCCCCCTCAAAATTGTCTAATCCATTACTTATACTCCATATTCCCATTGCGATCGGTTGTAGCAATTGCGACAACCAATCGCACTTAATCGCAAAGTAAAATAGTGTGTGAATGCTGACCAACAGTAATATATTGTAATCGCAATTGTTACTGGTTGCGATCAGTTGTTACAATCTTTACTAACTACCATGGAATCCGATCGCAACAGCACTGATCAGCTCATTCAATAACTTTAATCCTCAATTGGGAATTTCCAAAATTCTGCATCCACCCCTGCCTGGTGTATTGGCTCTCACACAACCCTTGTCATCAACGGTTGAATGAAAAGGAAAATATAATTTACCATAGTAGCAACTCTCTTCCGGAATTGGGTGGGGCAAACAGACATCCCTAGTCGAACTCCTAAGGTGTGCCAATGCCTGGCTAGCTCTTGTGATGGTTTCAGCTCTGCCCCACCACTTGTCTTGAAGAAGAGCTCTCCGGGTTGGTTTGCGTTGAAATTTTTATGGTAGGTAACCATTAATTCATGCAAGTCAGTTTCTAATACTAGGAAGGCTGGTCCTTGCAGGTGAGTTTTGTGCTTCTTAACCTGATTAAAATAACAAAAAATTACAACTGTAGAATTGTTTGAAACCAAGGCATATTTTATATGCTGCAAGTCCCAAGTTAATAAAGGCATCTTGCTGGGAATTTTATCATAAACTCAAGAATGTCCATCAGTTTGTCCTCAAATAGACGAAGCCTCATGTCTGTATTGTCTGTATTGCCTATAATTCATTTTAAAGCAAGACATTCACATTAAAGTACAGTACATCTACATGATTATTAACATAATTTAATAATGATAATAATAGTAATAATAATAATGATAATATGAAATTTTGAAAAAAAAAAAGCAGATATCTTCCGAAAAAATGTGTAGTTTACAAACGATCAATTAAAAATGTATGGTAGTAGGCTCATTGGAGATATTATGAGCAAAAAAGAACCAGACAAACAGTTGGCCAATTTGTTGGTAAGTCAGTCAATTGGTTGTGAGCCAGCCAGTCAGTCAGTAAATTGGTTGGTCGGTAAGAAATGTATTTATTTTCAACTTACACTTATTATAGTGTAGTTGCTAAGAGTCTCAGCATTCTCGAATTCTTCGATTAACATTGCTAATCACCTTAGCCCTGCATGCATTTCTAATGGTTATCAGTGATATGATGTGGGATCTTAAAAAGATATTGTCACTTGTGAGCAGTTGTTCTTTTCTTTCTATTTTTTCTGAAAGTAGAAAACAACAATTCTAGCAATAAAGGTAACAAGACAATCGTTAAATTTTTTTATTCTGCAAACCTTTTACTCTATTAGTATTAGCTATATCTTGCACTTAAGCCACGACCCATCCACATCAGTGACTGTCTTGAAAAATAAAAACATTGTAATTAAGAACTTGTTTTGATATGAGTATTTGTATCAGCTGACGGTAATTGAACCATTCCAAATTCTAGAGGTGACTTCATAACCCTGAACAATAATATGCATCCTAGTAGGTTCACAGCTCATAAAAAAGCCTATAGTTTGATTCACATTGCTGTGTCATATATTAAGTAATTGCTATAATAAAACAAAATTGGTTTGCAAAATCCTTAATTTTCTGATAAGAATCTTGTTAGTTTCAGATTCCAATTTGACAGACTTTGTAGGTGAGGCAGTGCTTGATATACAACTGATAATGTAAAACACCACCACACCTGACATCATCCCAACATTTAAACTACATTGGCTCATAGTACGGGGTGCCATGTATAATTGAGGCGTGGGAAAGGCATGGCAAACCCACCAAGTTGTCACACATATTGAGAAATAAGCAAATAAACAATAACAACAATAATAACAATAGGAAATATAATACAAAGGAAACGTTTGACTGTTCGGCTCCATAACTTAGGTTATAGATGTCAGATTTTGGTAATTGGCCCTCATTGTAAAGCTTACAACTAGTGTTATATGATTTTGATATTAACTTAATTTTTCAATTTTGCATATACTACCTTTAAGGTCCTTCATAGGATTCTTGCTGCCTTGATATACTCCTCCTCCTCCTCAGAAGTAGTAATCATTACATCTGCATAAAAAAAAAATAATACATTATAAATTGTGAGGGAGCAAAGCCAAAAGATGCGTAGGTCACATAGCTAGTTTTTTACAATAAGTAATTTCACGGTTTCAACTGCGCATGTGTGTTACCAAGCTCAAGTAAAAAAATGACGCTGAAACTGAAATGGCGTATTGTCAAAAGTAAAATATAATTGTCAATTTTTCAAAATTGTATTTTATTTAACATAATATTCAACTTTCATATATCATTACAATTTTCAGGTTTATGATAACTAAATGTCCAAAAAATGAGCCTTCCGTGTCAAAGTAAACTGATAAGCAATTTTTGAATGCATGTTTTTCAAAATTTACATTTTAAATGTTCAAAATTTGATTTTTTATAACTTTGTAAGTAAACATCATATGAAACTACTTTCTACATGTTAAAGATAATAATGTATAGTTTCATAATCTATACTATAAATAATCAAAATTTCAATTTTTTCGACTTATGCCTCATTTGGCTTGGCTCTGCCACAATTGTTGTCATTTAAATAGCATCAGTCACAGAAAATATGCAAAATGTAAAATTTTTTGGAAGATTAAAATGAAAATTACCATTAATTTGAGCTTTAACCTTCTCTCTTTCTTCGGCTATCCTCTTTGCTAGTGATTTCTGGAGGATCTGCAATATCCTCTCCCCTCTTGTAATAGTTTCCATTTTAACCTCTGGTTTCTCGAAACTTATGTACTCCAGATAGAGCTGACAGCTTCCGAGGTAGTGTCTGACAGTACTTGCCGATATGGTTTCCAGGAGGTCACTTACTCTCCTACAAGAGATTAAATAGATTAATTAGCACCAAAACATATCGCGTAATCATGCGGATGACAAGTGATGAGTTAATTTTAGTTTGCTATTAGATTTTTTGGTATTGAATGAGTGATCAAGTTGGAAGCCTTTCATTGTAAATTTTCTGTTTTTGAGATAGCAGCACATAATCCAAAGCATGAAACTTAAAATAAAAGCAGTTTCCATGGAAAAACAACGTATCTGACCGATTTTTTTAGCATTCTTGAGGCAAAACAACGTATTCTTAAGATATGTTGTTTTGCCTCAAAATACAATAAAAAAAACAATATCTAAACAAGTAATTAAAAAAAAAATAAAACATAAAAAACATAAATAGTTAATAAAAACAATTGAACTTTAACCTGTATCTACTTGAAAAATGGAATTTTCAGGTTACATTGTTTGTTACAACTTACAGAATGGCCGTGTTTGCATTTTTTTTTTCAGCCAAAAACACACCCCCGAACATCTATTCCTGTCCATTTCCTTTTAATGATCTGATACCTGTGTTAGATATGGCATGTATGGTATAATTGAAAACTTACTCTCTCAAGTAAGTGGCATCTTGAAGTCTGGAAAAGTCACCTCCTGTAATTCTTACCATCTCGGATTGTGGTTGCTTTCTTCTTTTTAAATCAAAGCCCCGCGTTGTTTTTAAGAACCTTGCAAACGGATCATTTTCATCTATTTGAGGACAAAAAATTCAATTTCGAAACCTAACATTTCTGTTCATGGTACATACAAAAGGAGAAAAATTCAAATGCAGTCTAAAAACAAGTTGTCATAAAACATAATCTGATCATCTTCAGGGGCAATTGCAAAAATGGTTCATGAGCCAGAGGTGGATGAGTAAAGACAATAATAGCATTGAGAGAGATTTTCTCCCTCTTTTAAAATATATATGTTATATGTACTTAATGCATCTTCCAATAAACCAAACATACACATTTATTTCATGTTAAAGAAATGACATATTTCAAAAATATGTATAAGCATACCTTCATCTTGAAACTTTTTTGTGTTTGAGATTATGTTGTGCCTCTTGTACAGCGCATCGCTTTGCTATAAAATTGATTAGACATTTTTATGGATATTTTAGTAATAAACAGGATATCAAATCACAATCAAGGAACACTTTACTGTACATTTTAATATTAGCAATATGTCTATTTTATGATGTTAATTCAGAAATTTGATAAAATAGGCGTATGTTATGAAACACTTGAATGAAATTATTTTTGGAAAAGGGGCCTGTAGAGGGTGGAAGTTGTAAGGGGTCTGTGAAATTTTGGCCTTTAGATGTCTGGAAATGGCCTTAGGCGCGTGTTATCTGATTAATTCCTTTATTACGACTGCCGAATATTTGGTTTTATATAAAAAAAATGTTGGTGTAAGGGGGCACAGCCGGTCTGGCCCCCTCTAATTCTGTCCCCCTCCCCCCTTATATTAAGAATGCCGGGTTCAATATTGACCTTAAAAAATAAGAAATAGACACATGGACCAAAACAGGGTGCCAGAACACACAAAATGGACAAATTAACCTCCTTTGTTTGCTTGTCAAAATCAAACCGTCAACCATGCACACCCGGACCTTTTGCTGGATCCGCCCCTGTTTGATGTTGTTAGGTACTACAGAACACCATCAGTGATATTACACATTTTATCCCTACTACTAAATAATGAATAAAAACCAAAGTACCTTCAGTCCATGAACACGTTTCAGATGCTTGTCAAGGCGGACAACCGCAGTCTGGCATAGTCCGCATGATTTTAGGTTTTTTGTTTTATTTGGGTTTTCTTTCCTTTTCCTGTTTAAAAGCAAGCAGAGTGTATTAGTGTATAGATTTACATAAATTAATACAATCATCATTAGCCAAAAAAAAAAAAATTAAAGGCCCATTCCTTCCAAAGTATTTAAAAAAAAATAATAATAATTTTCTATTGAAATTTACAGTATAAATATAATAATAATCGACCATGTTTATGTCATTTCAGTACTCGAAAACAAAAAATGAAAGATAAGAACAGAATTGAAATTTTTTTGGCCTGATCCTAAAAAAAGCTAACGAATCTGTCTTTCCTTTGTTCTGTGAACAGTCTAAATCTTTTAAATATCGGTGAGCTCTATGTGCGACGTGCGTGCCGTGTACAAAAACAAAATAGCCCAGGAGGCAACTGCGAATACGATCTACAGCATATTATCGTAGAAACGGGAAATTTTCTTTCTTTTTCATTTAAATGTATATGCAGATGCAAATTTATTTATAAAATTCAGGGTGTTGTCATTGTCATTATTGTTTATATTAAATTTGATCATTTGCTACTCACTTTTGTTTCAGGTCGGCAAGGCAAGCCCTTCTGCAGTTATCACTCACCCTTTTGTGAATTTGCTTAATATGCCTTGATGGGTTCAAGGTCTTCTTTCCACATAGTGGACATGTCTAATTAAAGGATTAAAGTCAAAGTATGTTTACACTGTATTATATAGATTACAAAAATACAGGCATATTAAAGGGCAGGTTCACCCAAAAAATTATCTTCCTTCTATGATTTACAGTGTAGTTTATCATAAAAAGTATATTCAGCCCTGTTTCTGAATTTTTATGATTCATTTTACCTACCATAATTATTGGTGAAATAGACGAAAATTGCTAAGTGGGGAATAGTTCAAATTACAAGATAGAATCCCAATTCTTTTACATACAAATTGTCTGAAAGAAGGGTATTTTAAATAAATTGTGAAAAATCAACAGTCATTCTAAAAATATACAGAAAAATACAATTCTTGTGTGTTTTAACCGACATTGTTAATTTCTGATGTTTTTGTATAGTGTAAAGTAACCATTTTTATTTGATAATACAAAAATTACCCAATTTGCTATTTTGTGTGTAAAAGAATAGGCATGAAATCTAGCGTTTACTTTTATTATATTTTTTAATACATGAGACTCAGGGGGAAAAATCGTAAATATTCCCAAATAGTGCTGAATATACTTTTTATGATTAACTAAAACATATAATGAATAGTAATTCTTTTGGGTGAACCTGCCCTTTAAAGATGTATCATCCATTAAAAATGATAAAAACAAAATCTCCAGGTTATTTTATACTTAATTTGAATTTTTAGTCATTTTTAATGGATAATACATACATTAAATAATTGTTATGCAAACTTTACAATATGGAAAGTTGCAAGAATGTAAAATATGTAAACTTATGCAAATAGAGAGGCAAAGCAATTATTGTTAGGAAAGTCAACGCAAAAGAATGGACAGAGAGGATTAGAGATATAACCTCCTGCCTGGTAGCCCTGGGTGTTGTCATAGTGCCTAAAACAACAGCTGCTAACTTATACTGTCTGATGAAGGCATGCTGATAGCTTTGATGTAAACTTGCATTTTTAAGTTCTGGTTTAAGACATGTAGATTTAAACATCTAAGTTAACAAAATGCAAGAATTACCTAATAATTAAAAACAAAATGTAAATATACAAATCCTTGCCTGTTTTACAGGTGGGCGTCGTCTTTTTTTTGAACCTTCATGTTTCTCTTGCAGCTCTTCAAACTCCTCTAGCTCCTCCTCTTCTTCATGTTTCTCTTGCGGCTCTTCAAACTCCTCTAGCTCCTCCTCTTCCACGTCCTCATTCTTTTCATATCTCCCCTGTTCTTCAACAGGTACACTGTAAAGAAAAAAGGGAAACTTCCATTTATACCATTACCACATTCAAAAGCATGACAAAAAGGAATATGAGCTCAGATTATCGTGTGCTCACTTCTGACTCACGGACACACTTTAAAGATTAAATTTAGTCACCAGAATTAAAACACATGCATGTAATATGAATCATTTATTTATGATTTTATGACTGGGTACTATTGCTGTCCACCATTGGAAAATACTGTATGTGTTGAGTAAATTAATGTTTTCAGCAACTGTTATGGAAACGGTGAGCCAGATATTTTTTTGGTAGAATTCACTGGAAAGTTTAAGCCTCTTTTTAAAACCAATGGTGCTGATTGTTTTTTTAACATATAAAACTTCTAAAAAGAATAGTGTCTAATTAAATAAAATTTTTATAATAGTTTTGAATTTCATTTCAGGTTGAATAATTGAGAATTTGATTTGCGACAATGTGAAACATGGAACATCTGACATCATGCCAAGCCAGTAGGACTATGTGCATTGCATTGTGACCTTGCATCTAGGACGGTTGTGGGGTGATTTTTCAGCCAAGACGCAGTGAAATAATGTTGAAAGTGCGGTTTAACACCACCTAACATCATAAACTCCCTGCATTGTAGAAAATAAACTTAAATACCTTAATAAAGATATTACATTTTTTAAAATTTTATTGATCATAAAGTTCAAAAGTTAATTCATGCGTCTGTCACGCCCTACATGCGCATTTTTGGTATCAGAATTTATTAAACATAGAATGTTGTCACAAATCTTTTCAACTTACCCACTTTCAATGCTCTTAAACAGCCTTTGGACTTCATTCAACTGCAAAGAATTTCAACACACGATTATTAACTATTTGTGAAACCAACTATCACTATAAAATATTTTGAATAATAATATATTCAGATTATAAACAAATTGTTCAATTTCTTAATATGTGCTGTCAAATGCTTATCTGAACAACACTTGAAACTGTCACTGTTTACTGTTGCAGTATGGAACAGTCTACCAGCTTTTTTTAAAGAATATTAATCAGGTAGTTTAATATAGATGACTTAGATAGCGAGGTATATAAAACAGTTTAAAGGCACTATGGACTATATTTTGCTCTACATATTCATAGGACTTTATACAGCAAGTACTGACTTAATATTGATATTATGCTCTTTCTTCAGGCAACCTTGTAACCCATTACTATCTAGCCATTACTATCTAGAAATATTATACTGGGTTCTTTATAGTGCACATAATGTACACAGTTGGGATCCAAGAAAGCCAAGGGTAAATGTGACTGTTCGCTAGTGCAGGATTTAAGGAATAAAAACCAAAACTGATTGGAGTAACATTAATGAAACTGCAAAAATTTTTTAGTTGACTTTTTAATAAACAATTAGACTTTGTAGCCTCTTGGATGAATAATTTTCGGATTTTGCTAGGAAGGAGAAAAAGAAAGATATTTGACCTATTATATTTATTTTACAATTTTATTACAATATTCAATAACAAGATGCACATCAAATTTTAGGGAGTCAACATGTCGCATACATTACTTTTGTACACAAGGTTATCTATTTACTACAACCCACAATCCATACAAAGTTTACAGTATCTGCACATGATTGAATCCACAAGAAATGACTCTATAAATATTGAAAGTAAGGGAGAAGCGCTTGCGCATCAACAATTTTGAGTATAGTCATTGTATTGTTTGTCACGCTTACCTCTTCGTCACTTGAGTAAGACATTCTTAACGCGTATTGCTGAAAAAAAAAAACAGTTTTATATATTTTATAATTTTGACACCACTTACTAAACATGGAAGACATGTAACTTAATAGTTTTATATTTTAGTTTAAATTTAAATTGTGTAAATAGTTTTGTCTGCTTATTTAAATTTTGCTTAAAATAATTAGAAATGTATAATTATAGTATAATATATATAGCATAAGTACTGTAGGCAATAAAATTAAGGACATTTTGAACATATTTAAAATAATAAAGAATTGATTGAAATTTAAACCAATATCACCACTTACTGCTAGGTCTTTTTATTATTAGTTTTCAAATAAATCACACATCCAAAGATCAAGGATTATGATTTGTTGGAGGGAGGGGGCCTCCTGATTTTGAGTTTGACAAAAAAACGTATTAAAAAATGCTTGCAATTGCAGGTCTGACGTATATGACCGCTGACTTGAAATCAAACCGTTGTCCCTTATTACCCATATGCATTGATTAAAAAACTCACATTATCTCTTTAGTATTTACAAAAGAAAAAAATTTAAAATGTGTTTTGGAATAGAGAAGACCTGTATTATATTATATTTTTGTTTTGCAACTATATATCTTCTGTTTTGGAATACTAATTTTGTTTATTTTGCACTGTATTTTGTATTTTGTACTGAAAGTGCACCAAATGGCCTCTATAAACAGAAATTTTCTGGGCTCTATTGCCATTGTTTTTTATTTTGATAAACCTCTCATACTTGTCCGTTTTTTAGGAAATAGAACTTCACCCTCCCCCCCATTCACAACCCTAATTTTGCAACATTACAACGTTACAAATGAGCAATAATCATCTATAATTTTGATCTTTTTTCAGTTTAACAATTCTATTAAAAAAAAATTTAAATACACTAATTGCAAGTTAATATCTGATGTTAATTTAACATGAACAAGTTAATTTCAAAATTAATGGTGATGACTTTTTGGTCATTTTTTGAGTGACAATAAATCATTAATGATTGTTTGTTTAGCAAGAAAAAAAAAATTACAATAAAAAAATAATTAAGGCACCCAGTTGAACTAATATAATTTTGTTAAAAATGCTTGGGCAAAGCGATTATTTTTTTTTAGGCACACATCAACTTTTTAAAACTCTACTAAATAACAATGCATATAAATAAAATAATTACAAGGGATATTACATACATAAAATTATAGTAATTTATTTGGAATCTACACTTTTATAACACTGGTACACTCCCCAGCAAATACAATAATATTGTTTCAAATATATTATAAGTAAACGAAAAAAAAAAACCATAGGTAACGATACAAATGAAATTTATCAACCAAACTTAACAATAACAAAAAATTACCAACCGGCATGTACTGGTATGTAAAATTTACGTTCATACATTAAAAAAAATAAATAAAATACTTAAAAAAATATTTGGATAAAAAAAA
>JAOTQE010056610.1:0-32291 GCA_025631205.1 Nesometra sesokonis
ATTCCTGATGATGACATAATTTATGTCGAAATATTGAATCTTGTCACGATGGCGGGTATCTCATTGCTTGGAGTATGCATTATACTTTCTTACTTGAAGTTGATTAGTGGACCTTTCGGATTTTGAGAATGCCATAGTCAGTAAGTCCCAGATAAAATCTGAATTTAGTTCTGGACTAAAGTCAGTCCGCTTTCGAGAATACGAGCCTATACAGGGCGCAGCCATGATGAAATGAAAGGGGGGTCAGGAGTGGTGGGAGGGGCGGGGCATGGTCCCAATCGAGGTCCGGGTGGGCGTGGTTGCCGGTTTTATTTTGATGAGCAAAAAGTTGAGTATCAGTCTGCATTGATAACGATGGCTGGTTTACAATTCATGCTATACTATAATATTCATCACATTTTTACAAAAAAAAATTTTTTTAATCAAAATTTTAGGGGGACCCCACCCCTCTGGCTGCGCCCCTGCTATGGTTCAGTGCACAGCACAGTGATTACCGCCAGTTTAACCAACATGGCTAAATTCCACCCACATAGGCCTAAGGTGAGTGTTTACTGAATTCAGAAATTGTCCTGATTTTTAATTTGCATATTCTTTCTAAATTTAATTGAAAAAAATAGTCTCAGATTATGTGTAGTATTTTTTTAACTAGACTAATAACAATAATAGGTAAGAAGAAAAAGGTTGATGCCAATACTGTGATGTATTTTTTATATAGGCCTACCTTACGCTTCGTTGTTTTTAGTTTGGCTACCATATCCATAATGTGTAATTTTACCATATCCATAATGTACGCCTTCTCAGTTCTTTATGTATACATAACACGTCTAGTTAATATTAATAACAGAACCAATGCTTGCTGAAAATTAAATCGATAATTGGACACTTCAAACGATGTCCTGGATTTAATTTGACAAAGATGGTGTGTATCGTACGTCTGAAACAAATAACGAACTAACAACAAAGTGGATCTATCCAATATGTAAACATTTTTTTATTGTAAGAACAACGATAATTACCCTACGTATCGACATTATATGATTGACCATAGATCATAATGAATTTCTATTTACACACTGTTTTTACAGCTGAAATCTGCTGGGTCGAATTATCATATCAGTTTAAACTATACAATCAATAACCTTAATAGCACCAGTATCGCTAACCCAAACGTGTCAACTTGTATAAGCTTGTATAAACCAAAGGTACATTTATTGAAACATTTCGCCATCGGGCAGTGGGTAACGCCCTCCTGCAACAATCTCCTCTTCCTCTGCCGAGGCATGCCATTCGGAAAAGGGGGTGGGAACCGGGACGCGTCCCCCAGTGATAATTCAGGGGTGCGGTTCCCCCATTCCTGAAATTCACTTCAACTACAAAATCAGATAGACCGACTTGTACCTTGGGTACCAGATCACTTCCTTTATAGGTTTAAAACAATAAAACAGCATATAGTTAATATGAGTATCTTGGCCTTCAAACCCTTCGGGGACCAATATATCACAATTTAACTGGCAAGATTTTTTTCTTTAATTGGGTTGACCACCCTCTATTCCGATACCTGGATGCGTCATCTGGGGATGAGGTATCTGATCAAGATTTACCTCCCTACTTCCCCCTCCCGGGCCTACAACGTTCCGCCACCTGTGATGCCATTGTAGTATTAGGTTACCGTTTTAATGCAATCATAGGTTTCACTGCAAGATCACTCATGTAAATGACTGTTTTCATCTCTCCAACTTTCCTTTCATCATTCCTCTCCTCGTTTTTATTACTTGATTTCCATTGGTTAGCCTCTTGTTCCGGCCGGCGCCCCCCCCCCCCCTATTATCGTCAAAATATAGAGGCGCCCCCCTCCCCCTTTTATTAGGTGCGCCGGGTCCAAAATCTACAACTAGAACCCAAAATACGACTAAAATACGGGACCAGAGCACCAAAATAGGGGAAATGACTGTTTTTTTTTTTGCTCGTCAGGAAAACCTAATAACCACGCCCACTCGGAATTTAAAAGTGCGCCCCCCCCCCACCTTCGGCGGTTCCTGGATCCGCCCCTGCACATCCAAATGTAAATATGATTTTACAATGTAATTATACCAATACAAACACACGCAATTGATGGGAGGGCAGTATACTTCTTAAATCTAGTTGTGGTTATACATACTATGATGCCCATATCTCTTTCCTCTGTCTCCTAAGTTACATAAAGTGGATAGAATTTGTTTCTGTAGACCAATTTTTGGGGTTTTTTTTTTTTGGCTTTTGCGGGGCTTTATATAGCATAAGTTGTGCACAATGGTTTGCGGTGATCAAAACGGGGCTATGATCAATGGTTCTTATTAAAAAAAAACAATAATTAGGTCGATCGATCGTCGTCGATTTAATGCTTTTGTCACAAATTGTATGAACTATTATGTTTTGGAATGCAAATTACATGCATATTTTTTGGTTGTTTTTTTTTTTTTGTTTTTGTTTTTTAAACAACAGATTTTAAATCTCGTGTGCTGTTATTGTAATAAATAATTATTTGTATTGTATATTTGATTGTGGTAATCAATTTTTATGTTACATTTCTTCAATCTAAAAGTAGATTTGTTTTCAATAATTTCTTGGAAAATTACAAGCTACATTTCTTCACAATGATTATTTGAATGTGTTTTTCAAACAGATTTCAGATATCGTCTGCTATTATTGGAATAAGTATAATTCAGGCAATCACTCTCTGTTTTGTAATTCTTCAATTAATATGAAAGTGGATTTTGTTTTCAATAATGTCTTACAATAATTACAAGTTACATATTTGCCTTTTGTTTTACAGCAGATTTCAAATCTTGTCTCTTGTTGTATTGGGAACATGACTCATGCAATCTTTATCTGTAACATTTTTTTTTAATTAATATTGAAGTATACTTTTATTTGCTTGCATTCGGTCATTAATTACTGGGTTAAGAGACACAAATATACCGACAGAAATCTCCACCCACGGACCAGTTCCAATTACAATCAAAAACAAAATTATGGCACTTCTCTTTTCAACATTATCAAATAATTCAATAACACAAACGTAGATCATGGCCCATAATTTTAAAATCATTAGCAACCATTTATAAATTAATAACATTCAAATTAATAATATTTCTCCCATTATTTCAAGTACAGTATTTTGTCATTGTATGGACAATAATAAAAATCGTCTTATAGAGGGCGCCATAGGGATGAGATTATTCTGTGTATCATTTAGATTTATCCAACTCCCTGCTTTATTTAGTTTTTCATACCAATGTCAATAAAGATCTGTACAGCTGATTTAAACGGTGTTTAATTGTAGTAGTTGTGTTTACATATGCCTGTATATTGTGAATAATAATTGGGTGTTGTCTGCAGCAGTTTGTCTGTCTAATTGTAATGACCTAATATATCAATAGCAGAATAATTGTTATGAAAGTAGGCCTGACTAAAAAATGCAATTCATTTTCAAGGAACATTTATTAAATCAATTATTAATAATATAGTAATAATAAATTATATTAAATTCATCAAAATTAATTATTGCAATATAGAAGCAAAGCTTGGCTTAGTTTGCAAGGACGAGAAAAAAAGATATTGGACTGGTTTAATTATAAATAGATTATATTTTAATACATGTTCAATATTTTGTTGTATTTTATAGGCGTTCTTGTTTCATTTTAACCTTTAAATAACCGTAATTAATATTATTTATATCCCATTTACTGTAATAATTAAAGAACATACAGTTGCATTTCCGCTACATGATTTATTAATCGGTAGAGGGCTCACTATATCTCTGTAGAAACAGTGTCGTTAACTGTTTTGGTAAATTTTTAATTTCATTCAGTTCATAGCGTTAATTGTTTGTAGATCAATAAACGTACATCATAAATCATATTTTACAATCATAGCTATTGGATACATTAATTAACAAGCATATGTTACATAATAGAACAACCGTCATTTGAACAAAATTATTATTGCTATCATCATTCTGTTCCAGGAAATAAATGCAAAATGATTTGGTATTAACGATTTTTTATTGTTGGAATTACTGACTAAGCCGTTTGAAAGACAGTTTTGGGAATTGTGGATTGTTTCTCAATCCACGATCCTTGGTTCATACGGCCACACCACGTCCATTCTCCCTATACCTCTTCCTAATAATAATTATGGGACATAGCTCGTAAGGGGTCATCCGCAGTGGCAGATTTAGGTGGGGGATAACAGGCTTAAGCCCCACCCCCAAACACCCACACAAACACTATAAATTTGACCCGAGAAAAATATTTGGTTTTAATGATAATCGACTAATAAAAATAGATGTACAGCTAATAGTGAGGTTTCGCAGATTTACGAAATACGAATACGAAAACGGATACGTCATACATTCTTGTAACATTTGATTAGAACACCTTAAATATCTGTCACAGTTGGTCAGTATTTTACGACGATCATCAACAATTCATAGGTAGAAAATTTGATATATTTTTTAACACATTTAGGAACTTTCAAAAATTGGAGTGTGACGTATCCGTTTTCGCTTTTGTATTACGTAAGTTTGCGAAACCTCACTAATGCAAGCATTTTTTTTTTGTCAGAACCAAAATTGGGATTTAAGCACCTCACATCCTTATTAACAAACCTGGACCCACCTCTGAACAACGTTTTCGTAAGCATACAAGGACACATTTTCAACTTCTGAACGCTTTTAATTATAGATGGTTGCATTGAAAATGAAGAAAGTGTCACGATTATGTAGTTTTGTCATCTACCATTTGGACCCTCCACTAAATGAACACTCTAATTTAAGGCTAGAGGGGCCCACTTGGAGACTCCCAGCCCCTAATCTCCAAAACTAATTCTGATAGTTTGTTATATGAACGTCTAACCTGTTAACACTATCTTGCTCGGGAACTGAGATGCTGAATACTGCGATGCATTATAGGGTACGGGAAATTCTGGATGCGTTAACTTTCGATATTTTAATCATAAATTTGCATATGACACATCATTTTTTTATTGATGAATATTATCGGATGATATTAAAATTATGCAAATTATTTCACAAATGACGCCATCAAATGTCAAAAGGTCACGAAAATATGTGCTCAAAATTTGGCATAGGCATACGTTAATATTAAACCATCTCACTGACAGGAAATGCTAAATGATTTATTTCACACCCTTGATACACGCGATAGATGTTCTCAAATGATTCTAACCCAAACGTATTGCAGGATATTCAATAATAAATGATTGGAATGTAATAAAGTGCTGTTGAGAAAAATAACAACGAGTAGTTTCATTTAATTTTCTGGCTGTAGAATATTTATAGAAAAGAATTAATGGAAATTGTTTTTTCTTTTTTCATATTTTTCTGAATAGGTGTACTAGAGTTATCCAGAAAAATCCCTGTCTCTGGGGTTGTGCCAAAGGTTTTAGGCAGGGAATAGAGGTCTTTGAAATTCACATTATTTTTACCATAGCTCTATATTGGCTTACAAAGATGGGTGGGGGTAGGGCAAATCAATCTTAATTTTTATAAACTTACGGTTGACCTATGAAAATTTAAAAAATGCCTTAATAATTACTCTTTAATTTGGTAGTTAAATAATATTTTTATGATGAAGTTATCAACCCATAATGCAAGATGGCGCCCATTTTGAGCGGGAAAGTTATTTTCGCCTTAAATCTGAATTAGTATTAAACTACAAATAACTGAATAAATCCAAGCAGGCCACAAAATATTTGTTTATTTTGCTTTTTGCTTTTTTCTGAATCAACATACTAGTACTCCATAGAAACCCCAATTCACATTTTTGATGTTAGAATTTTTTGTTGACACCATATGGCGATATTTATCTTTTTTAATGGCGGCTATTTTCAGACTTCTTGTTCAATAAATGATCTATTTTTACATGATACCTATTTTGAAATCCAATATGGAGGCTATTATTCAACGTAAATATAACACTCGATTTTAAATATAAAATAAAATCAGTTTTAAAAAATGTTGAAGTAGAGATACAGAATCTTTAATACTGTAAACATTGCACTTTTAATAATATGTCAAGGTCATTAATCTTGGAATATGACATACATTGTGGCCATTTTCAAATCCAACATGGTAGCCATTAATTTTAAACTGATACAGAGCAACTCGTTTTTTTCAAGTATAACTTTGAACTAGTTATAGTAACACATTCTAATTCTACTTAAAGTGGCGTAAATTACATTTTAAGCAATCTATCTTGTAATCAATTTGGCCGAAATTTTTAAATAGACTATCTGGTATTAAAATTGTCCTAATTGACATTCTAACTAGGCTGTATTAAAATTATCATTTTAATTTCTAACAAGACCCCTAGGCTATCTAATATTAAAATTTAACTAAATGGTATTTTTAAATCTGGAACAATATGGAACAATGTACAATTTAACTATGTTATCTAGTATTCAGATTTGCGTAAATGTCATTTTAAGTAGATAATCTGGTATTAAAATTGGTTCAAATGACATTCTAACGAAGCTGCATATTATTATGATTGGCCTAAATGACATTTTATGTAGGATGTCTGGTTTCAAATTGGTTGAAATAATTCAATTATGTTAGCTGATATTCAAAATTGACCTAAAATGTCATTTTAAATAGGCTATCTGGTATTTCAAATTGGTCAAAATGGCATTCTAATTAGGCAGTAGTGTATAACAAAGTTGACCTAAATTAAATTTGAAATAGACTATATGGTGTTCAATTTGGCCCAAATTACAAAGTAACTAAGTATATTTCCCGATATTCAATTTGGCAAAATGTAATTTTAAGTAGACTATCTGGTATTCAAATCGATCCTAATGACATTCTAACTAGTCAGTCTTACATTTAAATTGACCTAAATGGCATTTTAAGTAGACTATAAGGTGTTCAAATATGCCAAAATGACAATTTAACTATGTCTTTTGGTATTCAAATTGGCCTAAACGATGCTACCTCATATAAACAAATTACCTAATTAACATTTTAAATAGGTTGTCAGATATGTTTTCTGATATTAACATAGGTATAAATGACATTTCAACATACTATCTGCTATTCAAATTGGTCTCAAATGAAAATTTAATTAGAATTTCTCCTTTTAAAATTGACCTAATTTGCATTTTAAGCAGCTGCATGATGTTCAAATTAGCCCAAGTGACGTTTTTACTATGTTAGATATATGGTATTTAAATTTGCCTGGATTTTTAAAGAGGCTGTCTTGTGTTTAAATTGGTCAAAATGACAACGTAACTATGTTATCTGGTATTCTGGTATAATTGGCATAAATTACATTTTAAATACGCCAATATTAGCCTAAATGGCAGCTAAATAGGGAATCAAAAATATTAAAAATTGACCTAAATGTTATTTTATGTCGGTGATCAGGTTTTCAAATCGACTGAAGTGACACATTAACTATGTTATCTGGTAGTTAAATTAGCCTCAATGAAACTTTGACTTTGACTTGTGTACTGTAAATATACATCGTTTATAATACATCTTAGTTAATCCATGTAGATCCGCCATGATAAAACAAGTGTAATTTAATGTAGTTTTATTTGTATAATGTAGGGAAGTTGTCATGTCATGCAGCAAGTACTGGCTTGAACTTGCGCCCATTCGTCTGTCCACAACAGGGTATTGTATGAACCAGTACATCGGGGTAACCCCCTACTCGTCTCAAAAGGTGTACTGGGTTTTTTTATAGGGTGCAACCCCTATAAATTCTCCCCTGTTAAATCATAATCAATGAACAATGTTCCCCGGTATAGTGGAGTCTCATCCCGTAAGTGATCAGAACATTTGGATGTGACACGAACATAAAAATAAATCTAAATAAATAGTTAGCTACAACTGTTATAACAGGTCCTTGCTAAAACAACACTTATTTTGCTGAACGATAATTAACTTATAAATATAAATATCAGGGGTATCAATGCTGAAACATAATCAAGCAGTATCTATTCAAGCAATTATTATGATAACATAATATATTGACCCTTTTCTTAAAGTGCATACTTAACGTTTAACGATAATGAACTTTTTGCATAGTACATAAAATATTGTAAATTTATCTTACACATTGTCCCACGGCGTGCATTACTTATACCAAAGTAACTTTAAATATACCACTTAGAAATATATATACGATATATACCGTACGTATACGTTGTGGGTTGCGTGATTTGTTTTAAAATGGAATATAGTGAACCTCCCTGTGCGGACATCTTTCGTAAGCGGATAGGACAACTCCCATAAGCGGACGCGGACACTTTTTGTCTTCAAATTTATGTTTTTATATGTTAATTTACCTCCCATAAGCGAATATCCGGAAAATTTTGTGATTTTTCTTACAACGAATACAAAATTCTGTATAAATCTTTATATTCTAATGGCTGAAAATCATATTACTGAACCAACTCATCTTAAAATTATATAAACAATATGCCTACAATAAAAATGCGGTGTCTAAAAATTTGAGAGGCCATTTGTTTTTTGAAGGCCATGAAATGTGGAACATAACTCATAGAATGCTGGATTTCCTGCTATGTGCAATAGGAAACCGCATAGGGTAGCACAGATTTTTAGATATTTGGAGGTGACCTTCTTTATGCGTGTTTTTCACCACTTTCTGACATTTCTACAAAAAAATGTTTCTAAAAAGAAATATTCTTTATAAAATTTCCTTTATTTTGATATATAGCTGGTTTTATGATTTTTTTTCTGTTTGAAAGATTTAAATGAAATAACAATAAAACATGTAACTTTTCTCTTCCCAGTTGAACAGATTTTGTCATTATAGTTACATATATATAAAACAAATAATTGAACATTTTATTTTCTATAAAATTCTTTTTAATTTCCAGGTGTCCGCTTACGAGAGGTTTAACTGTAATTCTGTTTAGTTTTACGTAGCGAACCATTTACGCAAGATCTACGAGCGTGCGCAGAGTGTCGCTTGTATGCCATTGTTCCATAACCTGAAAGCCGCGTTGTACGATTGAAAACGCCAATTTCAGTTTTCGTTACGTTAAAATGATAAAACTATTTTCTTTACAGGTATAGGTATTTCCTTTACTCGATAATAACTTGTCCATTTATTTCAATTAACCTATTTATTTATTTCTGTTGTCATACTGTAATTATTATCTGCCTGATTCCTAATATATGGCGACCAGACTGGTTGAATTAATGTATAACATAATGCACATTTAATGATCTACAGTCTCGTCATGTGGTGATAATTCCGGGTTATCAATATCTGGGTCTTACAAATTAAGAAAACCCTGTACAGTATGTTTTCCTATTCTATGTCGATTCTTTTAAAATATTCTGTGGCGTCTGCATGTACAAATCTCTGAATCTCCCTAGTATTCTTCCAACCACAGGTGAGTATCCATACTACAAACCCAGAAAAGCAAATTGCACAGAGCAGTACGAACGTAACAACAGAAACCACTAAATCAAATAATAAAAATAATAAATAAATTGTGAATATGCAGTATTATAAAGAGAAAGCAGGGACGGACTTTGTGCCCCGCCCCTTCCCAACGCAACTTTCGGAGAGTAAAACAATATAAAATATTCTTAACAGTAACAGAATTGAAATAAAAAAAAATTAGACATTAGGCCTACTGTAGAAGTCTTTACCACATTGACATGAAATGTACTAATTTATACAAAGCTCTTTGACGTCATATTTAAGTTTTAATTGCATTTTGAAACATTTTCTGGCCCTCGAAACCGACACTTTATCAAGATGTCTAGCGTGGGGCTATTGCCAATAAGGCCTAGTAGTATCCCTATATTAGGGTTCATCTGTGGAAAAAAAATGTGAAAAGTTTTTTCAACTGATTTGAGTAGGTATGGGTGTCAACATTTACCAAAAAAAGTTAGGTGAGATAGGGGTTGGGGAAAGTGGTTTTTTACAAGGTCATAGGTCATTGACTTTTGCTGGAATGACCAATAGGCCTAATTGTATCTTAGGAATCTGATATGTTAAATGGATGATATATGTGTCAAAATGCAGACAATTGTACTAAAAATAGAATTAAAATCCATTTTGATGCCTGAAATGAACATGTGACCTTACAATTTGAGTTCAAAGGTAAAAAATAAAATGTTATCAGTAATTTCGTGTTCACCTGTGAAAAAATTATGAAAAGGTTTTTCAACTTATTTGAATAGGTACTAGGGGTTAATATTTACCCAAAGAAAGTTTGGTAAGATTGGGGTTGAGAAAGTGCTTTTAACAAGGTCAAAGGTCATTGATCTTTGCCAAAAAATGGCCAATAACTGTATCTCATGAATCCGATATGGTACATGGATGATTGTGTCAAAATGTAGAGAATTGTACTAAAAGAGAATCAAAATTCATTTTTATATCTGCAATTAACATATGACCTTCACATTTGAGGTCAAAGGTCAAAGTTAAAATGTTATCAGTAAATTTTTATATTAGTCACATATTTTATATATATAAGTATGACCTTTGACACAAACTGTGCAACAGTTAGGCATGCCTTATGCCTAAATAGTGACATATATGATATAATATGTCCTTATACAAGTTCATCTATCCAGGTAGAATTGATAAGCATAGAGTTCATAACTTTAAAACACTGGATTTAACAAAACCTTCTCACAAAGCTTTACTGTTGTCCTGAAGAAAGATGAGTACCACTCCAAGTGCAAACAATTCTTGTCAGACACGAAGACCCACAAGAAACTCTCCTTGGACCCCACCAGCAGATTATAAGATAATATATAATGAGTATACAAGGTATTGAAGGACATAAGGATAGAAAGATTAATGACTCTACTCTGCATGTAAAGCTGTACCCTACAATAGACCAGCCACCCAGGTTCTACGGTCTTCCGAAGATCTGCAAAGCAAACTGTCCCTGCGTCCTATTGTCAGCTCCATAAGGACCATCTCGTACCAGGCTGCCCGCTATGTGGCAGATATCTTGACTCCTTTAGTAGGCAAAACACAATACCATGTGATGAATTAGAAGTATTTTGCTAAGGAAGTGAGGAACCTGCACCTTGCCCACAGATCATCTGAACAGTTATTGACGAACACATAAAGTGGACCACAGAGGCAGAGGTTGAGACCCCGTTATTGACCAGGACCCGATTGAGAACATGGTGAGAGCCCTCGCTTTCCTTGATACATGATCTGTGATCAACGATGATGGCAGCATTAAAACCAAGGTATTCAGAAAGTCTACTCATACGGACCAGTACCTAAATTTCCAGAGCAATCACCCACTTGAACATAAGAACGGCGTGGTGAGGATACTGACTAGCCGAGCTGAGGTCATCGTTAGTAATCCCAAAGAGAAAGAAGCCGAACTCCATCACATTAGAACCACCTTAGCACTTAATGGCTATCCACAGTGGTTTTTCGGGACATTCAAACCGGGAGGACTCGGTGCAAAAAAGACGCAGCTGCCGCCGCACAACGCCAATTAACACCAGGCACATCCATGAAGCGATACCCAGTGGTCATCCCATTTATCAAAGGTTTCTCTGAAGAACTTAAGAGGAATCTAAAAGGATAAAACATCCCTGCCACTAACAGTTTGAGACAGCTCTTGGTCCGTCCTAAGGATACACTTGACAAGCACAAGGTCACTGGGCCTGTGTATCACATCTCATGTAAGAGCTGTCCGGCTTTTTATGTTGGTGAGACTGAAAGGTCACTCAAAACGAGATTCTTGGAGCATAGACGCCCTAGTTCCATCACATCAGAGGTGTCACGCCACATCCACACAGAAGAACCGGAACATGATGTTGACGTATCCAACGCTAAAATTCTTTTGGTTGAACCGAGGAGGTTTGAACGGGGAGTTAGGGAGGCAATCTATATCAGGACTATTAATCCTTCCTTGAATAAAGATTGTGGTCGATACAACCTTTCTCCTATTTGGACAAATATACTGGGGAAGAGATCTGGGGGCCGGCACAGAGTTCAAAATTCCCGCCGAGAAGATTGACTGATGACGTCACCAATTAACATCACGAGACCAAGGCTTCAGTAGAAGCTAAAAGCTTGTAAGAAGTAAGTTTTTGTTAAATCAAGTGTTTTAAAGTTATAAACTCTATGCTTATATAGTATATACATACATAAGTTAGTATAATTGGATTGTCTAATTTTAGGTCTCAACTGATATTGGCTAAGATGTGACTAATATGCAAATACACTGAATAATTTCTTATGTTGGCCTTTGACCTTACATAAAGGTCTTAAATTAATTACAGGCATCAAAAAGTATTTATTTATGTTTTAGTACAATTCTCTACATTTTAACACCAATGTTATCTAAGTTCCGTGTCATTTTAGTAAAGGTAAATGACCTTTGACCTTGTAAAAAGCACCTTCACAACCTCTCCCCTCTCATCTATTTTTGGGTAAATATTAACACCTATACTTATTTAAATTAGTTAAGACACCTCATTTAATAATTTAGATATTTTACTGTTTTTTATTCAATTGATACGTACATCACCATCCCGTCATCTTTTGTCATCACCGAAACCATGGAAACCACAATTAGAATTATCGTTAGCAGTTAATTCCCAACGTGGGGTAATAATTTAAAATTAATAAATCGCTGTCATCCAAGTTTCGTAAGCATTGGGAAACATTAACCAAATGTTTTGAATTATTATTATCAATCATCGGATTGTTTAGTCATATTTCAAAGCTCCGTCGTTTAGTAGAACATTGAATTTAGAAGATGTTCCAAGAAACGTGAGTTGACGTAAACCACTTCGTTACCCATAATCTATACTATAATACTTTGTCTTTGCCCGAAATGACATACTCAATCTGGATTTTTGTGCATAAAAATCTCATTCATATTGTAACTTACCTCTCTAAAAAACTCTAAAAATTTTAACTATTCTTCAAGATAATTGTAAGGTAATTTTGTTGGCAGTCAAACATTGAGTTCTTAACTTTTGCGTCACAAACAATAAGTGGCGCCCTTTGTTGCTAGTAGTAATGAAAAATGCGGTCAACCAATCGTCGCTAGTCTATGTAAAGAAGCATAGCTGATTTTTTATCTGTGACTTGGGGTGTTGTGTCGTTATTTTTAGATTTAAAATTACATTATTAGTTATATATGTGATAACTAATGTCCTGTAAAGCTTCCACGTTATTAATACATTCTAATGATAAATTATTTTGTTCCAAAATGTCTCATTGCAAAACGTACGATTTAGGCATGAATAAGCGTAAAGGGCGCCACCTATAGAATTTTTCGTTGTGAGGTTTTCTGTTCTCTATGTCGATTGTAGAAATGTGGGCATATTTTACTGGTTTAATTGTTTATTATAATTGTGTTTAAGTAAGCAAATTATTGTTTGTCAATAACCGTTAACAAATAGGCCTATACTGAAAATTGTCTTTGCCTTTTTGAAACCCGATGTTTTGTGTTATTGGGGACTTTAAAAATATCGAATATATGGAATTATATCGTTTTAACTAATATGCTCTTACGTAACCTAATTTATAATTACTGCGGTATCTATATTGATATATTTATGTTAAAAGCATTAATTGAATTAAAATCAAATCAAATATAGTACTGACTGCCATCGTAACAACTACACGTGTCAGCCCACAGTGCTGAAGTGATGTTTGTGTAGATCCCGTATGTAATGATAATATTTATTGATTTATATCAATATTATTACATTCCTCGTTTTGTTATAATATTTGTACCATATCATTGATCCAGGGTTTATACCATCTGTACTCTCCCGGGTCATATAAACTATTTACCCTTCGTTTTCGATGGGTAATAAGTGTTTACTTATGTTCATTAGCAACTTGATATAGAAACTGATGTTTACAGTAGCTGTATTTACATATACAAATAAGGAAATGGAATCTCTACTTGAATTCTGTTTAACTGGGTTATTGCCCCCACAGATGGATACACTTAGGACTATGTGGTACTTAATGTATACTTATGTTAACGAAAATCGATGTTGCCAGAAAAGAGAAATGTAGGGATACGTGATGGGAATAAAGTAGCGCCTAATAGGGTTTGCGGTCATCGATGGTCGTCAATGTATGCACGTCTCTTAGGATGAAATTAAACAGAAGTCTGTGCGAATTAACGAACCGTAAGAAAAAAGCATAGCAAAGAACGAGCCTTTTCACGGTTTCAACTGCGCATGTGCAGATTAAGGTCAAGCAATAAAAGGACGCAGGCAATTCAATTCCTTTTATTACTTGACCTTAATCATGCACATGCGCAGTTTAAATTGTGAAATGGCTTATTCCTTTCAATAAGTGTGACTTGGTAACGGACATGCGCAGTTGAAACCGTGAAATGGCTTATAGTATCAGGTATTTATTGCGCATCGAAAATTCGGACCGGAACTAGTGAGGTTTTGCAACTATACGAAAACGGATACGTCATAAATTCTTGAATAGAAAATGTACCTTGAATATCTGTCACAGGTGGTCAGTAATTTACGACGACCATGAAGGATTCGTGGGTGGAAAATTATTTGATCATATTTTTCAATACATTTAACCAGGGAGGTATAAAATACTATTTTATACCTCCCTGATTTAACAACTTTAAAAAATGTAAGTGTGACTTTTTTTTCGTTATCGTATTCTGTAAATTTGCAAAACCTCCTTAATGCAGGTCTACGAACGAAATAAGTGAATCGCATTAGTGCTTTAAAAATGGAGCAGAGCGATGTATATACATGAAAAGTTTGACCAGAATTTCATGTCGGATTTAATGTGAACGCAAGTTAAGAAACGGAACTCGATATCGCATAAAGAATCGCGCGATGTACACAGGTCAAAATTTTGACCATAATTTCGATTCGGATCTGGCGTGAATGGAACTGATATATTTTTACATATATCAATTTAGCGGACAATTAATTAATTGGAAATCAATGGACAATTAATAGATCAATCAACCAACAGTAAAGACCCCTAATCATTTACTACTTGATTGATTTTATCTCTTAAAATGAAGGTAATGTTAAAGAAATTTAACGGCAAACGTAAGCTAGTGTATATAAATAAAGATTATCTGTATTAAAAGATAAGTTACGTTAGTGAAGTCGGCCGAATCCTCGAGGTGTTATTACATTTGTTATCGTTTACGCTTTACTTGAGAGATAAATTAAAACATAACACAACCCATAAGACTCCACACAGCAAATCAGTTGATCCATTAAACCAATCGTTTCATCCGGTATTGATTTGAAAAAAACGAGCTTGAAATGAAATGAAACGAAATACCCAGATTATGCAGGTCATTACCCGTTGCTTATATGTATAGTTCATACCGACATGATATATATTAACAACTATGATTATGATTTTATTATTTCGTACTTTATTATGTTTATTTTGTTAGTAATATTATAGGTAAAGAGTAGTACGGTTTTCATAGAGCTGTACAAGCTGTATAGGATACAGCGGAGGATATGCAGCTTTACATAGCTACCAAGCTGTTGATTGAGCTGTGCATTTAGCTGTTATAATTGTAGATGTATTTGTTTGTATATGTAGCTGATATTATTTTAAATAAAAATACAGTAATACAGTAATCGTCATTTTGTCCAAGGTTACTCGGAAAGTCTGACTCGGCCCTCTGTGAGCCCACGGCAGTCGCTGTTGCAGCGCTAACTAAAACTTTACTGCTTTTCTATACTGGCCACGGCCCTAGCCTTATTAGGGTATGGAACAAATTTAGGTCGCGTGGAAAACCGTGGCATCGACAAGGTTTGAACCCAGCTATACTACAACTACATTTTGATTTTGATATAGATGTAGCTGCTAAAGCTGTAATTGCATACATTATGTAGCTAGATGTAGCTGCTAAAGTATATAGCTCTTGATGATGTTTATGTATGTAGCTGCTACAGCTGTATATTATACTGTATGTGTATTAGTAGCTGCTATAGCTGTAGTTGTAGCTGTAGCTGTATGTTAGATGTAGCTGATATACTATAGCTGCAATGTAACTGTTATAGCTGTACATTTTTACAGTGTGTAAATTTAGCTGTTATAAATCTGGATGTAGCTTATGTAGATGTAGCTGTTATAGCTGTAAATTTGTATAGTGCGTAACTGTACCTTTATGTATAGTTGTAATTGCATGTAATGTAGCTGCAATAGCTGTAAATATATACAATTCCAAGCTGTACATTTATGTATAGTATGAGTTGCTACTATAATTGTGTGTGGAGTTGTATGTAGATGTAGCTGGTATAACTGTAAATTTATATAGTGCGTAGCTGTACCTTTAGAAGTAAACTGTGGATGCAGCTGTAGCAGCATCTGCTACATCTGTAAACGTATAAAGTATGTAGTAGTAGATTTGTGTGGATTCCATTGCATGTGGCAGTTGATGTAGTTGGGTGGCTGGTGAATATGTTAATACTACAAATAGGTGGGAGCTGTATATGTAGCTGCTATAGGTGTATCTGCTATATCTTAAGATATAGCTTTAGCATTTAGTCGTATCTATAGCTGTAGATGTAGCTTCTAGAGCTGTATATAATATGTACCAGGTTTATATATATATGTGACATAGAGTTGATACATATTTCGATATAGCTACATGTAGATTTGATTTAGCTAGTATACGACATAACTATGGATGTAGCTGTGAAGTACTATATTGTAGATATAGCCTATATGTATACATAGCTGGCACGTCGGTAAATTTATTCAGTATGTAGTTGTAACCAGGGGGGTATAAATATTGTAACAGATGTAGCTAAATGTGAATGTAACTGTATGCAGATGTAGTTGCTAACGCTGCAAATCTATACAGTACATAGTTCTGACCGATATAACTGTAAATGTAACTATGTAGATGTAGCTGGTATAGCTGTAAATATATACTGTACGTAGCTGTACCTTTATGTATATTTGTAGCTGGTATAAAAGTATTTGTAGCTGCTATAAATGTGGATGTAGCTGTATTTAAATGTAGCTGCTATAGATGTAAATATATACTGTGCGTAGCTATACCTTTAAGTATAGTTTTAGCTGCTATAAATGTGGATGTAGCTGTGTGTAGATAAAGCTGCTATAGCTGTAAATGTATACAGTGCGTAGTTGCAACTTTATGTATAGTTGTAATTGATATAAATGTGGATGTAGATGTATGTAGATATAACTGTTATGGCTGTAAATTTATACAGTGTGTAGTTGTACCTTTGTAGATGTAGCTGCTATAAATGTGGGTGGAGCTGTATGTAGATATAGCTGCTATAACTGTACGTTTATACAGTACAGTGTGTAGCTGTACCTTTATGTATAATTGTAGCTGCTACAACTGTAGATGCAGTTGAAGATGTATATGCTACATCTCTAAATGTATACTGTATGTAGTTGTAGCATTGTGTATACCCATCGCATAAAGTTGATGTAGTTGCTGATGTGTAATTAAATGTTGTAGTAGCATTACGTTGCTGTGACATGGAACTGATACAGATTTCGATATAGCTACAAGTATATAGGATGTAGCTTAAATATAAATATAACTGTGGATGTATCTGTGAAGTATATTGGAAATGTAGGCCTATAGGTAGATCTTCCATGTCGGTAAATTTATACAGTATGTAGATGTAACTGCTGTTTAACTGCTTTTTTTATATCTACATACATATGTATGATATAGATATATAAGATCTGTAGGTATATAGACCTGTGCAATTGTCGTTTTTTTTTTTTTTTGTGGTTGTTATTGTTGTCGTTGTTGTTGTTGTTGTTGTTGATATTTTTAATTGTTTTTATTGCTTTTGCTGAATGTTGTTCTTGCTATTATTGATGCTGCTGTATTTGTTATTTGTGTTTACTGTGGTTTCCAGTCGGTTGTGGGGACTTGTGAGTTTGGCTATAGGATAAACAAACGGTAATAGAAAACATTTTTTTTAAGTGTTGCGCGGAGATGGTTACTGGAATCTAATGCCTTTCAGGAGAGGATTAGAATTAAAGGCATTTCGTTCCTAACATGTAGATAATGACTGGCATGACTTACATTAATTAATTTAATTTTCGAAATAGTTAAATTGTAGTGAAACTCGTAAAATGTTTAGGAATATTGTAGTACTTCTATAATTTTAATTAATAATAAAAATAATAACCTACTAAGCAATTGATAATTGTCCCGTACCGTTAGTACCGACCTTCATTGTCAACACTATAATGAAGTTCAAGTTGTCAACAACTTTTCTGATTTCTTTAATACCTGAGGCGTGACACAGCAAAACCACCAAGTTGTAGGAAAATTGAAAATTGAGTTTTTATTAAAACCATATCATACCATATCTAAATCAGACATCTACAACTGAAGTTATTGGACAAACTATACACACAATTCCTTTGTATTTGTTTATATTTCTTATTGTTTATTTGCTTATTTCTCAATAACTTTCTGTGCGACAACTTGGTGGGTTTGCTATGACTGGCCTAGTTTTATTCATCTCGTTAAAATATCAGTCCTGCATTTCATATAGTTTACTTCTGGTGATGGACACACAAATACATTTAGTACACACACAACACATTCTGGCTGCCTGGTATGATTGGCTGAATGCAAAATAATAATGTTATTGACACAAGGGACACTCATGCGATCATTTTGTCATGAAGGTCTTTTACACTTATTAATTAGTGACCAGGTGTTGATTTAATTAACCATTTACATTAATGCATACTATATATAGGCCTAGTGTAGAAACTTTTAAATTATGCTCTAGATGTATTTACCTATTCCAAAAAAAATATTTATTATTAAATACAGTATAATGTATACTATTTTGTCAGTGATAGCATGCATAGGCACAAACTGTTACGCGTGTGTATATAAATGCACGTAAAAGATACACAATGCGCGCATGCAGTGATTAACCTATAAGAGCGTCCACGGTTCGTGGCTATGCGCACGCCTTGCAAATGTTAATTAAGTTGCACAAGTACATATGCGTATACTTTAGTGTACTACACAATTCCATATAGGTCCTACAATATATTTTTGGCAAGCTTAAAATATATAACAGTGAATTTCTTACCTTTATATAGCAACAGATATACTTCTATACGATGAAAGTTAACTGACAGAACCACCAACCGAACTGTACATCGTCCTCAATGCATTTTCAAACTACATTTTCTCACCAATATTTCTCTTAGTCGGTTAGTTCTACCCAATTTGACGAATCACACGTCCTCTAATATACTCCTCTGAACGCGCCGTCAGTATTAACCAATCAATATCGCTCTTATATTTTCCAGTTGGAGCCTAATTGCAGACAGCAATGTATCTTGGGCGCGCTGCTATCAAACAGACGATGCCCGATCCGTTGAGAAGTTGCAAGACAGGATTCACATTGACATAACGGTTATATCACTGGAGATGCGCTATTTTATCTGATGGTTCGTTGTACTCTTTGACACCCTGGCTCTGGAGTCGAACCCCAAGGTAAAAATTCAGCTTATTTTACTCTTTACTACTTTAAATGTACATCTGTACGATAGTGAAATTAATAAAATTTTTAGATTTGAAATTGGAATTTGTTTAATCAGGTTGCTTTATTTAATTTATTGGATTCTTAACTGGTTATTTGGTTGATTGAATTATGTTGACTGACAATCAATACCTACAAGTTATAAATATGAACGCACAAGGTGCTAAACCAGATAGCATACAAGTCCCCATTTAATTATGTACTTAGAACCCGAAGGAAGTTAAGCACATTCTGTTTTGATATCACGCAATATCTGATGACGCGCGCACTACATTATTTGTTTTATAAAGTACGGTACCGTAGTAAAAAAGTTTTATTACATATCAACTTTTACGCCTGGTTATGACTGTGTATACTTTATATGTAACATGCGTTAATCGTATTCTCAACACTTTTAACTATTATTCTGTATTTTCTACGCATCATGTTTATCGGTCAATCCATCGGTCGTTTGGTCCGTAGTTTTCTCAGTCCGTAAATTGGTCCCAAGAGTAAACGGAAAGATTACTCTCGCGGTTCCGTTTTGTATTGGTGTGATCGAATATTAACACCGTAGAAACATATTGGTGTTTCTTGACTTATTAGTAACATCGAACACCGCATCGAAACTATTAGTGGTAAACCTTAATAAATCTCTTGACGTTATAAAAACAATTGAAAACTATTATACTAATAATAACCGGTATACCGTACTTATTAAACCCTCTTAGCTGCTATATAAATGAATAGGACAATGTCGTAGTAAAGTTTTGTGACATGGGATAAGCCAGTGTGTGTTTGAGTAATATCTGTCTTGTAAAATAATGTCCAGACGTTAATAAACTGTTACGGAATTTAATTCAAGAAGGAGTTATAATCCTAAGGACGTACTTATTGGGATTCAACGTATGCGACAACAATGAACCTGTATAGTAATTAAGCCTATTTGGTATGATGGTTGAGGCGGTCGCCCTGATAGCGAGATATCGCGGGTTCGAATCTGTTTGACGGTTTGACCTGCTTGATATATTCACGAAGATCCATCTATTGTCTTTATGTTTAACATTATTGCTTTTGATTAATTAACCCTCACTCCCTCCCCAACATTCATCACAAAATGGAAATATCGATACATTTTTGACAAAGGTAAGACGGAAGAGACGAAAATCGGCAAAATAGGGCAATAACCGATGGTGTGTGTGTTTTGGATGTTTTTATCAGTTTTAAAATAAAAAAAAACCTTTGCCTGCCAGTGTCAGTATACCCCCACCCACATACACATAGAACCTGGATTCGCGCTCCTGTAAGTTCCTATTTACTAACAAACTCAATAGTGACTTGTACCGTAAAATAAGAAAGCATTGGCGTTAATTATGGACCAAAAAGATGATAACAACACTGCTAGACTTATGAATTATTAATTCGTTTGTTATATAATTCCTAACTGTGACCCGTTCAGACGAAGTATATTATAGACATCGGTAATGGGTGAAATCTTGAATAACTAACTTGATTTCACACACGTCAAGATAACAAATGTACTTCAAGCACACATTATCCATAACTAACAAGACATAAGAAAAACTTTATTATCCTCCACAAGAATATTACTAACTATAAAAACAATACAGAAGCAGACGACAATCATGGAAATCAAGAATGGTCTGAAACAACGAAATTCTTTATTAAGAACACAATATATCCGACTCTCTGGGAACTACTAAGAAGTGACAGTAATATTTAGTATATCTTATTAGCATACAACGTGGAGTGATTTAACAATATAAGATTATGTTTGCGGTTTTATGGCAGATGTATTTTATCACCAGGTGTTTAAATTACTAATTCCAAATAAAATAAATATTAATATTGGCTTACGCTGTAAAAATATCTGGAAATAGTTCGTCTCATAAAAATATACAATGATCAGATTATTATTATCATTATGAGGCTTGGGGAGTGGCGCTGTTACTGTAGGATAAGATCTACGTCATGCCTTCTAAACCAAGTCTCATTATGAGGCTTGGGGAGTGGCGCTGTTACTGTAGGATGAGATCTACGTCATGCCTTCTAAACCAAGTCTCATTATGAGGCTTAGGGAATGGTGTTGTTACTGTACGATGAGATCTACGTCATGCCTTCTAAACCAAGTCTTATTATTATGATGTTTGGGGAGTGGTGCTGTTGGTTCATGGGAAGAAACTGTATAGCAGCCTGGTTCTAACCTGGAACCACGGGATTGAAAGGCAGGCATGCTACAGCGCCACTCCTCCGCCAAGTCATGTTTTCCAAACAAAAACTGCCATTATGAGTCTTACGGAGTAAACTGTCTGTTAAGTACTTGGAAGGACCTAGTATGCAGCCTGGTTTGAACCCAGGACCTCGGGATTGGAAGGCGAACATGTTAAAAACCAAGCTACAGCGCCACTCCACCACCAAGTCATGTAAACCAAAAGTGCTATTATGAAGCTTACGGAGTTGTACTGTCTGTTAGATCGTTGAAAGAACGTAGGATGCAGCCTGGTTTGAACCCAGGACCTCGGGATTGGAAGGCAAACACTTTAACGACCAAGCTAAAGTACCACTCAAATAAATAACCTAATGCATTACGTCATGGTATGAAATATCCATGGGTCTAAAATTATGCACTTAGTAGACATTATTCAATAATTAAATAACCATTAATTCTAACCTGTTCTGGAGTTAGCTTGTAATAGGATAAGCCCGTATTGAATTTCCGTTCCGTTCACTTGTTTAATTATAAAGTATGGCCTAATTAAGCCATCTTCAGTAGAAGTAACCATGTTGTTCCATCCTATCTAGGGACATCTTCCTATTCTATCCATTCTCCCTGATGCCTTAGCAATTACTATTAAAATCGTAGCTTAACGTTGAATATATTTGTATAATTTTTTATATACTACGTTTAATTTTAGATCATTTCAATTTAGTTAATAATTATGTTATTAGATTGGAATATTAGATTATACTTACTTATTTTATTAATATATTATTTCATTACATCATATCAATCAAAGTAATATTAAATCTTAATTAAAAATTAGCATAATTGCCTCGAGTTTCCTTTTATTGACCCGAGACGACTGGAAGTAGCAATGACACCAAGTTATTGCGAATGTTGGGTTTGTGACGCACTGGCTGTTAATGCCAACTAAAATATTTTCAAATGTGTATATCCGTAACTATGGGCATTTAAGGTCTTAAGCATAGAAACGGAGTGATTTACTTTAATAACTTAAACAATTTTGACCATGACCCTCAAACCAGTAAAGTGATTGTATACAATATTTTATATTCATACAATATTAAATATCAACAATATTAGTATTTACCTAGATGGCTTGTTTGCTGACTTTATAGCGGGTATAAACATCAGCACAGTGATATTTATATAGACCTACTTTGTAAATTGTGTTAATAAGTATTTAATCAACTAAGCAAATTACAATGACACTGTAATTTCATTAGTCACGTGTCTTTTCCTTAATTAATGATAGTATTTAGTGACGGATGTATGCCATTTGTGGGTCATTACATTTGTAAACTTAAAAACCATATTAAAATAACGATTAAAATTTGCTTAGGACAATTCTTGGTCACAATTAAGACTATAGTACCTAAATTATTGAATGAAAACAAGACTTTGATAGAACTATATAGCTCCGAGTAGCTTAAACCGCCCACTGTTCCTTTTGTCGTCTTGGCTCTGCCACAAATACATAAAACATGCATTAATCCGGCCACTCACTGTGTTGTGCGACTGTCGTACGACGGTCTCACGACTATCGTTTTGCAGTGGCGTTTTGTAGTGATTCAAAAGGAAAATCACTAAAAAAAAAAAACATCGGCAGACGAGAAGAAGACACTCATCGCATCTGGCAACCACACACACAGGGAGCGACAGTTTAGTCATGTAACCGTCGTACGACCGTCGGACGGCGCAGTGAGTGCCAGGCTTTACCTGATCTATTTACCAGGGTATTTCTTAAGCACCTACATCGGAGCTAATAATAATAATAATAATAATAATAAATAGCCCTAAATAAAAAAACTAAATCTATAAAGCATAATTTAGAGTAAATCCAAACTCAGAGTTTCAAATTGGATATTGCATTTAAACTACAGGTTCGTTTTTAATCATTCTGAAAATAATTCTCTCGTGTTAAATGCTGTATTCAATATTTTATAGCTACCACACGATTTCCTTATATTATTTTTCTTAATCCATTATTAACATTTATTGAAATACCCATTACAGTTCTTTTAGTCTGATAGGAGTACTCTCCTCCGATTAATTAATACAGTTTTTGACTATAGAAAGTTCTCTACTGTTAGCTACAACAATAGGTGGCGTCCTTTTTTGACAGGACTAGCGAAAAATGTAGTCAACTGATTCTTCACTAACCTAGGCAAAGAAGCGTTGCTGATTTTTATTACGGCGTTGTATTGTGTTATTTTAATTTTAGATTTAACGTTACATTGGTAGTTGAATATAAATTTGGTAACTAATTTGTAAGCTTCCATGCTGTTACTACATTGTAATGGCAAATTACTACCCTTTGAAAAAATAACACCCTCAAACAAAGTGGATCTACCATGTTAAATTATTAGGAAGATCTACCAAGAATTACAGAGAACTACCTAGTAACTAGGTAGTATATTTCTTGATGGCTTGTTGATACCTTAAGCTCAATAAGTAATTGATTGTCATGGTATAATTCTAAAGGTCTCTAATTGCTGTATTTTCCTATTGTAGGGCATTGTTGACCATAGCCTGGGTAGGCTCCCTTAGGAGGTTAATTGAGAGATTTATGGGTCTATGGGTAGCAAGGTTGGTGTACGGTAGTTATTAAAGTGTTAACCATGTTAACTACCTATGTCTACCTTGTCACCACCATTATCTACCATGTTAACAGAGTTATTTTTCCAAAGGGTACTTTTTATTAATGCCTGTTCTATAATATTCGATTACAAAATCATTCAGGGTCCATTGCACTCCCCCCCCCCCCCTCCCACCTCCGCCTTTTGGATACGCGCCTGGATTAAGGTCAAATAATAAAACGACGCGCAAAAATTATATTCCTTTCAATAAGAGCTGCGCGTCGTTTTATTACTTCAGATTGGTAACGCACATGCGCAGTTGAAATGGCTTATTTTATTGTTTTTATTGAATTGCGTCATTAAATTTGGTTTGTGAAATTCACCATGTCGTTTTAGTATAAATGTATCATTACGTACACATTCAATTAGAGAATTTGATCACATTTACCCTACATTTTCAAAGCATGTAGGATGATTTTGATCAAACTATTGATTACCTCACTAGTTTATCACATAGGAATATACTGTGCTTCTAAATAATTAAGTGGAAACTAATCCAATTATCTGTTATGATAAGACTTAACAAAACTTTCCAATGGGCATGTACACCTAATGATAGATATAACTTGTTTTATTCATTTATCGTTGATCGTTCGTTGGTGTATAAAAGAGTCTTTAAGCGATACTGAATGCACGTTGTTATTTTTATCAAGCGCCCTCTACAACATTTTTCACTTTAACATCTAACGGTTCCTCTGTTGTATTGATTCTACTTTGTATTTATAATAATTATTCAAGGTTTTGTTGTTACGACAAAATGAAAGTGAACTAGCAAAATATTAAATCACAATTACTGATAATTTAAAATCACCTGAGACTGATATTGGATTTATCATCTACCAAGTGAATTCAGAGATGCATTGTCGTATAAAATCAGAATTTCAGTTTTGAATCAAATCAATATATTGTATCAAATTTGAATTTCCCTCATATTCGTAATATGATAATCTGTGTAACATCCAAATCAATATCGTCCATACTCATTCAATATAAATAATTTACCTTAAATTTAATAACACGTGCGCCCCCTGGAACGTTATATCTCCCGGGGTTACTGATGTTAGATGTCACACGAAGAGATTGAAAGTCATTTATTGGGTTTGAAATCTTAATTAAAATTTAATATCATGTAATTAATTTATGCTACAATACTTTCGGTAGTACCAGAGTGCATTATAGTCCCAATAGACAATAATTTGTCACATTAAGTTTGTGTTGTGATTCTTCTACTACACTAAATTGTTCTTATCGATTTTTGGGGTCAAAGGGCAACACGCTAAACTTAGAATAGGTCTTGTCGATATTAGTCTACATAATATGTTCTAAAATTATATAATTGGTATTGATTCGTGTATTTCCATATTTAAATCTATTTAATTTAATAGAATTAGCCTACATAAATAAGAGATGCTTTTAGCTTTCATATTTTTTACCTAAAATGCCTTTATAGAACATGGCTTGACTACAGGGGCGTGCCAGGAATTGGGGAAAAGGTGGTGGTCATCCCCAATCGGATTTCGACAAGAAAAAAAACGTCCAGGTTCTTTCCTCCATTTTGCACTTGTTCTGATGGAGGTTCTTTTCTCTTTTAGCTTTCATCTGAAGGTGGAGAGTGGGGGAGTGGATGTTTTTCCTGAAATTCTAATCTTCATATTTATCTACTGCAGCTGAAGTGGTGCATACACCATTGTACTACTACTGGCACGGATTCGGTTGCTTCTGATGTTGTAGCAGATATATAGTTGCTTGCTAACTCCATCTAAAACTTCGTGCAGGTCAAAGTATACTTGTGATGTGGCTTGTCGTGCCAAGACTTGGTGTACCACGAACCTCCAAAGATGTCTTTATGGCTTAGTCTTGTCCACTGGCAAACTTCCTTCATCCATGTTCGATGTATTTATTTAGCAATAGTTGCTTCACTATGGGTTAGTCTGGTCCACTTTCACACTTCCTTCATCCATGTCTGATGTCTGTCCTTCGCAGTCGTTGTTGCTTCAATCTGGCTTTCTCTGGTCCATTTCCTTAATCCATGTACGATACATGGCCTTAGCAGTCGTCGTTGCTTCTCTATGGCTTGGTCTGGTCTACTGTCACACTTCCTAAATCCATGTCCGATGTCTGTCTTTAGCAGTTGTTGTTTCTTCTCTTTGTTTTAATCTAATCTTCAGACAGACTCCTTCTATTCGTGTCTTTAGGAGTTGTTTCTTCTTTGTGGCTTAGACTGGTCAACTGACACACATCATTCATCCATGTCTGATGCCTTTCCTTAGCAGTCATTGTTGCTTGCTCACCGATATAATTCCTTCTCCATTTCCGATGTCTTTTCTTATCAGTTCTTGCTTCACTATGAATTATTCTTGTCCACCGCCACAGTTTCTTCATCCATATCTTGTGTCTTTCCTTAACAGTCGTCGTTGTTTCTCTGTGTAGTCTCGTGAACTGACACAATTCCTTCATCCATGTCTAATGTTTTTTTTTCTTAGCAGTCGTGTTTTTTTTTGTGGCTTAGTCTGGTCCACTGACACACTTCCTTCATTGATGTCTTACAATTGTGAGGTCTCGCCACAAAATGAGTCGCATCGTAGGTGAGATCAAATTGAGATAATCACCAAAATGTAATGTCTAAATGAATCATACTGTGAGGTCTCACCACAAAATGAGTTGTATCGTAGGTGAGATAAAATTGAGAAAATCGCCAGAATAGGTCTGAAGTCAATTTTTAAGAAATTTAGTTTTAATCAGTTATGAGTACCATGCTACTTATATTTCATTATAATATGTTCTTAGAACAGTTTTTATGTAGGAAAGTGGCCTTCATGTAGATTTTCTTAAATTATTGCCTTTTAATTGTTTGTTATTTAGATTACTGTATTGTCAATTTTCTCAAAACTGTGTTTCCATACATGAAAACGTCAAATGATTATATCTTAGGATCGACTTATCCAATGAATGTCATTTGTATTACAGCTTAGAGTTACAGTTTACTTAGACTAATCGTGCATCACTCCTTCATTAACTTTTGTAAATTCTTATTACAAGATTCGTAATTTGATTGTTCAAGTTCAATTGTTTTTAAAAACAAAAATAATATCAATGTTGGCCTATATTAAACTGAGTGAAGTAAAGAATTATATAGTATCTTACAAGATAGTCGCCAATTGATCGCGCCTGTTTTATTAACATTTGTAAATACTCTCGATTTGACATTTGCTAAAGATTTAATATCATAATCGTGAATTATATCATTTGCACCCTCAAACAATTGTAACGAAATAATAAATCATAGTTGCTAAGTAAAGGAAATCTAATTGATGCATAGTACCATCGGTTGAAGACATAGATGTATTTATTTATCTGATTTTTGTAAATTTTACGATGGATGAGAGTATTTCCGAAAGGTCAACTAATCAACTTCAAGTAAGAAAGTATAATGCATACTCCAAGCAATGAGATACACGCCATCGTGACAGGATTCAATAATTCGACATAAATTATGTCATCATTAGGAGTGAAAATCTGTCCATAAAATTCCAGCTTTACTGGAATTTTCACTCCTGATGATGACATATTTATGTCGAAATATTGAATCCTGTCACGATGGCGTATATCTCATTGCTTGGAGTATGCATTATACTTTCTTACATGAGAGTATTTGTTGAATATTTAAGGCTCAGTCAAAACTATAAAATTTTATTTGACAAAAACTTTGGTATATCCATACATGATAATGATATATCCATGTATATTCATGTGATGTCATCGTCACCATGGGTATATAATTTTTTGTCACAGAAAATTTGATAGTCTCCACTGAGCTTAAGAAATATTGCTCGAAAGACAAACAAAAACTGCATTAAATGCAGTACTAATTGTCTCCCAAAACAACCCACATTGGTTTGGTTCGGTGGACGTTGTTCCCAAAAATGAGGGTGTCATTCCGAGGCATCTATAATTACGTTATATAATTGCATGTCATAGCCTGATGGAGAAACTATATACAGTACATTAAATAAGAAAATGTTAGAATTCCACGTTCCGCGTTATTAGCGACTTATTGAACTTTCCTAATTTTGAAAAGGTCAGTTCGTTATTTCAATTTCTGCCATGTTATCTCAAGATTCACTTTGAATTGTTCCGTGTTATATAATACAACTGAGAATGATGCAAAAAGCACTATATAACAATAGATCTTAACTGTATTACAATCTATATATAAATTCACGTTTGGGATATTTTCAGTAAATCACGCTTAACTTATAGATTCTTAACTCACTGGTATTTAAAGTTGATACATACTTTGGTACTAATTTTTACCAGCTAATGAAACCAGTCAACTAATTAAGTTGAGTTAGATAATTAGTTATTGGCAATTAAAACAAATTTGGAGCAAATGGTTTGCCCCGAATAAGGGTGTATTCCAAATGTGGAACACTGTATGTCGTTGTTCATGCTGAAACCTACCACCCCACAATAATACAAGGATGCTAAACATTCATACATTTCTGTCTACAATTATTATCTGTAATTGCTGAAATGGTACGCAGGTAGAGTACAACATCGTAGGTAAAAACATTGAGAAAAAAGGGTTATAACAATTATGTAAAATGCGCTTAGTCAATATTGATGGAATATTCCGTCAACTAGCAGCTATGGGCTTAGTTAAACATTATGTTATCATGAAGGAAATAATTTTCCTCCGTGATTTTACTGTAAACACCTCATAGGCAAACTTCATCTAAAATGTAGCACTATAATTTACATATGATTTATCTCTGCATGCTTATAGAAATATATTCTGGATATGCGCAAAACTTACTTGAAGACTCATTTAGCATAACAATAAGTGTATACCCACTATCCTATGTTTTACTAGCGAAATCAGCTGGCTTTCTACTCTGATACAGTTGTAAGTCACTGCTCTCATTGCGTCTAATTGTCTGTTCGACATGGCTTTAGCCATTGTATGGATTCATTGTCTTATGTACTAGATACAGAAATGAAGACACTGAATGCATTTGTCATGATTGAGATGTATGTCTTTTTGAGTATCTTGTATGATCCAGCCTAAAAGCTCGTTTGAAACATTAATGGTTAAATTAAGTCGAGTGTTGTCTCTTAGTCTATTTGAACTAGTTCCTATATTAAATGTTAGCCAGTATTCATTGTTGTTTTGTGAGTAGCTTGCCTCAGGGTCTTTTTAATTTAGAAGAACGAAGCATAACAAAATAAAATGTAGGCCTACCCCAGTTTGAGGTTTAAGCACCAATTAAGTAAGTAGATCTTAAATCACTTTCTATGAAATTTCTTCTTCATTAGGTACCCAGTGTGCCGGTGCTCGAGCAACACCTTCAGAGGTAAAAAAATATATTCACAATATAATTATAGCACTGAGCTCACCACATAGGGATTGACGTAAAAAAAGAAAATAGGCTAACCCTCTTGCTTGTTAAAGATGCATTTATCACTCAAAAATGACAAAAAATGGACTTCGAAAATAACTTGCTAATTTTGAAATGTATGAGATATGACTCTAAAAATTAGGGTACTTCAAAATGTTTACCTACAATATTCCACAATATTGCAATGCTGTATGCTAAAAATCAGGCAAGAATATCAATAAAGCTGCGAACCTTTTAAATTTTGATCATTTTTAGTGTAAAAATGCATAACTAATTTCTCAAATTTGATCTTACTTTGATATGAACAGGTTAATTTCAAAATTATTGTCGATGATTTTTAGTAATTTCTAATTGGATTTTTTCTTTAAAATCAACCCGACTTAACTTGTTTGGATGCATGCCTTTTTCATCATATATAATAGTGTAATAATCGAATAACAAATTGTTAGTTGATGTATATAATAGACTAATTCGGCGATCTGTCTGTCAGTCATAGCAGTCGGTCAATACCATGTATTTTCGATTCTGAACATACACGTCTAAACAATGTCCTCTCCATACCAATATAGACAATTCCGAAAATTCTCCTATCAATTGAGGGCGCCACGTTGATGCGGATAAGAAATAATCTTGGCTATAATATTAATATCTGGTGTGAAAAAGGAAAGGATTCTGATAAAACTACCCAAAATATTTGTTATTTCAAAAGGGAAATTGATTACGTATGCCGAGCCATTAATTTAACATTCCTATATGATGGGAAACGGTTTTGTAACAGTAAAGTAAATCCAATCCAACAAAATGTTTTTTTTACAATCTATTCTTTCCTATGTTAGGCCTAGACGTTCGCGTTTGGCCCTCTATCCCGCCCGGATGCGAATATCGCCTAGGCATAGACCTTGCAAATCCCCGCCCATCCCTACGAAGATCTGTGCTGATAATTTATTTACAACTACCTAATTTCTAAATTATATTTTTTAAAGATATTGTATAAAATTTATTGTGTTCTAGGGGAATTTCAGGAATTGTCTATACCACCCAATTCCCAACCGCCTACTCTCCTTCTCCCCAACATGATACCCTCACTTCTAATAAATAAGCATCGCTGTCGTACACCATCCCAAAACCCCACTTCATTGGTCAGTTTGACATTTGTCCATAAATCGTCTAAAGTATGTCAGTTTTCTATTGGCATGACTTAAGGTGCCGATTACCTGTTCGATTCTAATTGTCATTGCTTGAAGCGCAAGTTGTCTATTTGATAATGGTGAAGGTGAAAATCACAATTACTACAGCCTAGTACTTACTCGTGATGTAATTGCATTGTAGTGATAGGCCTAATAATTATTACGATTATCAAGACATTACTCGCGACAAGGACTTTCTACAAAATCAAACCAAATTTATTCTCAGTTTCACTAATTTGCCGATCACTAATACCTCTATTTTAAGTAATACCTTTTCAGATTCTTTGCACAATACTCGGTGAACGGTGGTGCTGTAACGGTCGCGTCTACTTCATTAGCACAGGAAAACTTAAGTCTGTAAATTTAAGATCCAACTTAAAAAACAACAGTTTGTCTGACTGAAGTAAGTACAATACTTTTAAATTATGTACTCTAGGCGAGCCTGTAAACTATTTTACTTTTAAATTGCGTTTTTATTTGAGTTTTGATCAGACGCAAAATATTTGAAAATGTAGGTCTGATTGTATGCAATTGAATTGCTACTTATGCTTCAGTTTCTTCTACATAGATACATAGCCTAAAAAGTGAATATAAATTAGTTATCAATCAATGTTATGATTGCATTCCATCTTTGTTCGTTTCGTTATTATTGTGCACTTTACCAGCCGATCGTTGTAATGATGCGTTATACGTTACCATTTGGTTGTTGTAATGACGCGTTATGCGTTCCCAGTCGGGCTTTGTAATGACGCGTTATGCGTTACCAGTCGGTCGTTGTAATGATGCGTTATGCATTAGCAGTCGGTCGTTGTAATGACGCGTTACCAGTCGGTTGTTGTAATGACTCGTTATGCGTTACTAGTCGCTTGTTGTAATGGTGCGTTAATGCGTTACCATTCGGTCATTGTAGTGATGCGTTATGCGTTACCAGTCGGTCGTTGTAAGAATGTGTTATGCGTTACCAGTCGGTCGTTGTAAAGATGTGTTATGCGTTACCAGTCGGTCGTTGTAATGACGTTTTATGTGTTACTAGTCTATCGTTGTAATTACGCGTTATGTGTTACCAGTCGATCGTTGTAATGACGTTTTATGCGTTACCAGTCTATCGTTATAATTACGCGTTATGCGTTACCAGTCGGTCGTTGTTATGATGCGTTATGCGTTACCAGTCGGTCGTATGGCAAGCCGTTTTATCATTTACCTCTGAATTGCAGTTAACTTGAATGCATTACAGTTAACTGTAATTCATTT